>CM021104.1:649477987-649640600 GCA_007115665.2 Sequoiadendron giganteum | reverse complement strand
TCATATATTATAGGTAAACAATTTGATCTGATGTATAAACTTGATAATTAATTCTATTATATTCCAACTTCCATAGGCGAGGTGTCATTCTTCATGGTTTTGATGTGGTCTTTTCTTTCCCATTGAAAAAATGTTTTTTAGTAGTTCAATACTTATGATTTATGTGGAGGAAGTGCCTATACTCATCAAACACCTACTTTCCTAAACTTGTTGAATGATGAGATTTCATCTTTGGACCACAAATTGGACATGCAAATTTTCCCTTTGTTTGAAGACCTACAAATCATATATAATTGGATTAAATATGTCAATTTTTATAATTATATATAATGAATAGATTATTTAAAAAACATGCATGATATCTACTTCATATAATTAAATATCGTTAAATTCATGCAGTCGAATGTTATAACATACCAGAAAAATGTGTTAGCCCTGGGGCATCATGAATTGTCCATACAAGAATTGCATGGAATTCAAATTGTCTTTGTCCTATTGGTCTAGATACGTCATACATAGTCACGCCATTCCATAACTTTAGTAACTCGTCGATAAGAGGCTCAATATATACATTCATATCTTTAACTTGGTACTTACCTAGTTGAATGAACATAAACATTACATAATTATTATAACCATTTTACTGCAATATATATAAATTAATGTACATGACTATTAAATGAAAAAAATATAAGTCATTATGCAACAAATAAGACAAATGAGATGCTACTACGTTAAAGAAAATTGATGTAAACAAATACCTGGAACAATCATTGCCAACATTATGTGCTCCCTCTTTATTGACATCCATGGAGGAATGTTATTGTTGATAACAAAAATAGGCCACACCGAGTAAATAGATCTCAGCTCTCCAAATGGATTGACACCATCCGCTGCCAATGAAAGCTTGAGATTACAAGGTTCTTCTTTAAAGTGTGGCCATTTTTCCTCCATGTCCCTAAATGCAGAACCATCCGCAGGCATTCGAAGAATGTCATCTCCACTTCTATTTGTGCATGGTAATCCATAAATTGCGCTAAGCTTTCGCACCTAAATAATTGTTGCATACGTGGAATAATGGGAATATAACGAAGAACCTTGTGAGGCACCTTTTTTGTTAGTTGATCTATTCGATATCTACTGATATGACATTCCAGGCATTCTATTGCAAATTCATGTTGTTTATGATATATAATATGATCATTGGGACATGCATCTATTGCTTGATACTCCATTCCAATATCTTTCATAATGCTAGATAAATCTCAGTATGAGCGAGGTAAAATATTTGATGGTGGTAACAAAAATTCACCAATCAATCTACAACAAAAAATAATTTGTTAATATAAAGAATATTAATGGTACATACTTCATCCTTTATTTACTAGCGATGAACTAACAACAATTAAAATAGATGAAAAAAGATGACATATATGACATACCTTAACATCCATGAGATTGCTATGTTGGATAAACCATTCATAACCTTCAAGTTCACCAGCAACAATACAATAGAGAGAAGAGTTGTTTGGGAGCCTTCATAAAGGGGCTCGTATGCCTTCTCAAGTACAGGTAAATCATGAACATCATCAAAGTTCATCTTGATCAACATGATCAGATGTGCCACTACATGTGTCATGGATCAATGTATTTGTACCATCATCTTCAATTGTGTTTTCTGGTGCATGATCATCTTCTTCCATAGGATCATTAACTTCATCTTCAATATTCATAGCTCCATGTTCCTCCGCTTGCAAAACCACATTCTCTGGGCCGTGATAATTCATATCGTGTGCCCTAGGGTGCCCCACCTTTATAATAATGACAGACACAAATAAACCATGATCATGATCAAGTGATTTTATATATATATATATATCAAATGTTAAAACAATATAAACATTTACAAATTCAATCAATATAAACACATATAATGAACAACTTACCAATGGACGATAATCATGCCCCCCTTCAACATGACCATGTTGCCTACAATGTTTCTCAGCTGTTGTGATTAAAAGTCTTCTCGTCTTTAAGCCCTTGCAATTATTGCAAGGACAATAACATTTCCCATCACCCTTTCTTTTCAATCTAGCCCACAATCTATCAAGTGACTCTTCATTTTGTTTTGGACTAATATTATCTGACATGATTTTTCTTTACCAAGCTTGAATATTTAGATCTTCAAAAAATATCAAACTCACACTCCAATAATTTTTAATCATAGATAGGTAACAAAATCTAATAATTATGATATTTTACACCAAAAAAAATCGGCATGCAACCACCCCTACAAAAGAGAAGATAGTCTGAAGTTTATGACCCCAAAAAACACTTTAAAATGCTAATTCCAAAAATTAGAAAATTCTGATTTTACTATGATTTCCAACTGTTAGACTCCTAAAATCATAATATTCAACTTGCACAACAAAATCTGGAAATGAAATTCTCAAAATGCACAAGTCTAAAAATGAAATCTGATGAGATGTTGCTTTAAAATATGATTTTCAAACCTGGAAGTACAAATTTGACTTCACAAATGAATTCTGGAAATAAAATAGTATGGCATAATAAAGAGTTTCATTTGAAGTGGACCACCCTATTATATGCCTTGATAAAGTTAAAAGATCTATGAATTTTATCTACAATATAGCCTCCATAGTCATCAATCTTATTCACATCTTTGCTTTGGATATCAATAGGAAACTCTATTAGATGGCCTCCATGAAATTTCAATCCATTAAGGGAATAATGAAAGTGTCTTCCTTAATGATTACATTCATCTGACAAAAATTACTGTATGGCTAAATAAGGATGATATCATTTTAGTGTTTGAATCTACCACATAGAGATTAAATATGCTTACTCTCAAATAAAGTTGAATTATATAAACAATAGTCAGATGCCTCCCTTAACATAAAGGACAATCTAAAGTACTAAGGAATTTTATATCCTTTATAAGAGATTGCTTTTAACCAGTTAAAAACTTGAGAGGGTAATACACAGGTTGCAAGGAAAGTTAAATTTTATCATAAGTAGCTCAATCCAAAAGGAAAAAATTAAGCATGGAAAAGCATGAGTAGGTTGACCAGCTTCACTAAAAGCACAAGTTATTTTTTATAACATCTTACCTGGATATTACTTGATAAGGTAAGGAGTGCTCTTTTCCACTCAGTTTCATATGGTGGCATATCTACACACAAATCACCAAATTGTCAAATAACTAAATAAATTGTATTACTTAATAAAGTTGTTACAACATGTCATTCATGTCAAAATCAATTCTTCTTACCACAAAAAGTTTAGTTTCCAATTTGATAGGTTTATCTTTTGATTTCTGTACCAACTTCTGAAGGAATATGGCAACTTATACTTCTACATGAGGAGACAATTTCATCTTCTAAACTGTTCCAAAGTACAAAACAAATTGAAATCATATAATCTGCATGATAGTTATAGCTTGCTAGATGTTTGGCAACATCTAAAAACTTTAAATGAACTGAGAAAAATAGAGAGGCCTTGACCTTCATTTTTTTATTTTTTAGTTTTTTGCTCTAAATATCTCACAATATTTACAAATTGGTTGCTTTCTTTCTTTCTTGTTCAAATAAAAAATAGATACATTTGTATAGAGTCAAGATGAATTCAAGAACTTCAGGTAACAAATATACCATAACTGCTTTTATAAGACACTAGCATCTAAGGTCTAAAATCTATTTTTGAAACTTGGCAAAGGGAAAAATACATCTTTATGAAGTAGTCTTCAAAAATATCATAGCTAAATGGCTCTAACTATCCACTATCAAACATTCCCAATTCTTTGTTCAACCCTCTAGGCCTGAATCTTGACAACTATTTGACTCTGTAGCTATCCCTATGCCTTTTGATGGAGCTTCAAATTTTTCTCTTTGAATCCCATTTTGTGTTTGCCCTTGTCCTGGTCTGTTACATTGTTTAGGAGGATGTTAAGGTTAGGTTTTACTTTGGCTTTCCTGAAAAATCCTAATGTCTTATTGTAAAACCTTGGGTAAAATCTATTTAGTCATTACCTTTTTGGAGTGGGTGTTAAAATGACTTATGCCTCATTACATCATCTAGGTCGGGCCCTTGTTTATAATGGAGTTAAATGTTTTGCCTAGATTTTATTATTTCCTAAGTTTTGGTTGGCCTATGCCCCATGTTTCAAAACAACCTTAAGCCATCGTTTGTCGTTGGCCTAGGCGATGTCCCCTTCCTTTGTATTAATAAATGTTTTATTTTGTAGGGAATGTTTAATTGATCATTGATCAACCATCGGTTGATCTTAACCGTTCCTCGTGATCCTGTGATGCCCCCACCACAGAGTTTCAACTGATCGCGATACCATGGGCGGGTGCCACGTGTCTTAGTTGGCGATGTCAGATGAATAATTAAAATTCTTTAGTATATGCATCAAGGTTTTAATACATTATATGGCAGGTTACTAAAGCGGTTGAAGGATGCACATGCTCAGAATCGACGAATGTGTTATACTCGAGGTGAAAAAGTTGCTCGACAATTATGTCCAATGCTGAGAAATGATATGGATGAACACGATTGTCGGTGGTGGAGATCAACAATTTCCCACCATCACGTGATCAAAAGATTTAGGATGTTTATGGATTGTGATATCATGGGCAAGCACCACATGTACTTTCTTTGATGTTGCATACTATGGTGGGCCCTTGGTGCTGAGATGGTGATTACATCATCCTTTTGAAGGTAGTCATTCGATGATCTGACGAAATTAAAAGATCAACGGTTGGAATTTAAATTTGCACCAAATGCAATTGGAGCCATTGGTGCAGCATGTATGAGAGCTTTAATGGTGGATGAGACGTTTACTAGCCCAATTTGAGCGACATAAAGCATGTTTCTTTCATCTTATTTAATCACACAACATTCAAGCATCCTCACAAGTCAATTACAGAGCCAACGATGAATTTTTGAGCAATCACAGCGAGAATTTGGTCTTCTGCGAAGCATATCCCGTGAGTTCTTTGAACTATTTTATTGCTTTGGCTATGGTTTTGTGAAGAATTGTGATAATTTGGTCAAAGGGTTTGTTGATTATTAAAGTAGGGTTACTGGTCTGATTGAATTGTACGAGATTTCAAAGTTTTACTATAATTTTGTTGTTTAAGTAGCCCTAGTTTGTTCAAGGTTTGAATTTTAAAGAAGCCCTATTTTATTTGAGATGGCACCACCGAAGCAACACTTCGGCCATGTGGATTATCTACAAAGGAATTTGTATGATGATTTCCTCAACCAATTACCATTGTCTACAAATGATAAAAGGAGGGGTGTGGTTTTGATGAATGGAAGAACCCTAGGTGAGGGACTAGTATGTAAAAACTATAACATTACAAATGCTAGGGTTCCTATGACAGGTTTAGACATGTTCAAGCTCTAGTATGGATAGTGCAATTTACCTCACCCTTTCTCTAATTCATGGAGATATGACATGGGGAAGTTGGTAGTGCCGAATGTATTCCTCGATGTGGACCTGCTTAGGGCAGTGGTAGCAAGGTATGACCCTGTCACTAGGGTGATTAGGGATAATGATGGAGGAGTCCTATTGAGTATAAGCAAAGAAGAAATCCAATGGGTGTTTGATTTAAGAGAACCAATTCCATTCTTGGTTCAAGTTGATCTCGAGGAAATGAAGCAAGAATACACAAGATCAAAGTCGTTGTTTAGGTTGAAGCTGCTTCCTCCTCATCTGGCAAAGGCAGGTAGTTCTACAATTTACATCAGTCCCAATGACAAGGAGCCTTTCAGGCTACGCTACTTTGCCAACAATGTTTTGGCTACTTTCTACTCACTCTACCAAATTCTGGGTTTTAGCCCAAACACTATTATGCCCATTGCATATATGTTCATGGGGACCCAGATACAACACCCAAATTTCTCCGTAATATATGATTTTGCATCTTTTCTAGTAGAAAAGATGCATGATGGATTGCTGAAATTGCAAGTTGGAGATACTAGCAATCCTTTCTTCTGGTATTCATTGCTTATGTATATGTTTTTGTATAAGAATGTTGACTTCTTTTCAGCAAGGATGGAGTTAAGGCAGGACATAAATGGGGAAAGGTTACTAGTGCAGGTTTGGACTACAGACTTTTCATACAATAGGGGAAGCGCCAGTTATGTGCAATTTGATAATTGCTTTGCTTCTAGGCTTAAGGCTCGGCTAATTTTTAATGTGCCCAGGGTTCCTGAGGATCTTCATGAATTTCTCAGGCCTAAGGGGAGGAAGCCATATTTAAAGGTTTGTCACAACTGGGGTGACATCATTTTGTACCTTGTCAGCACTGTCTTAAGAGTATATGGTTTTCAGGGAGCCCCACATATTCTCCCTTTCAATGTGCCATCCAGAATGGGGTTTGTCGAAGTCATGTGGAAAATAGTTTGTATCCATGAGGACAACCTAACAGGGTAGGGAAAAGGGACTCTCTTCCCTAATTACACCGTTGTATCATATTTTAATTTTTCAAGGGTGGATGGGTTTGTTTCAGGAGGTACTTTGTTGACTTTCACTTGAGGAGTGGTCCCAGGTGGCAACATGATCTAGAGGGTGTCTTTTCCTTATTCAGGCAACAGATTAAGGGTGGCAATTTTTCCAATGAATTTAATTTTCCTGAAGACTTAATCAGGAATGAATTTGACTTGAATAAACATGAGCTGAATAAGGATAAGTGGATTGCCTATGAAAAATTGTTGGTTGCAATAATAAAATGGATCCCAAGTATAATCCATTGATGGAGTTTACTCCATTCCACAAGAAGGTTGATTTCTTGATGGATAATTTCAAAGAAATCATGAACACTCTGATGACCAAGAAGGTCAATTTGGATTTTGGATTTCGGTATTCAAAGACCAGAGGTGAGGCCTAAAGAAACAAGGCCAACTTATCAGCCTACTGTGCGCTGGCCTCTTTACAAGAGGAAAAGGAATGACAGTAGTAGTGAGGAGGAGGAGGAGGATAAGAAGGGGAATCAGGTGATGAAAGCCTCAGCTCACTCAGGATCAAAGATCAGAGCACCTGGAGGTGTAAAAATAATTGATTTGGATTCTCCACCTCAGGCTGATTTTGCACTATCACCATCAGAGCCAAGCCCAAAGAGGAAAAGACTTGAAGAAACACATGATGCTCTGATGGAGGAAATAATTGTTATTGATCAAGATATGCAGGTTGGTATTCCATCCCCTCCTAGATCAACTAAATTTGTATTATCTGATATGGATGTAAAAGGCCAATGTGTACAAGATGCCAGAATGGAATCATGCAAGGCATTCCTTGATGATGATGCATTTGTGAAGACTCGTGTATTCTTGCAACTAGTATGGAGGATGAAGTTGGAGGAATACCAAACCAATTGCAAGGAGAGAAGAGAATCATGGCCTGATTGGTCTGATCAATAAAATGATGATGAGATGAAGGTTGAACTCATGAATGAGTTCAAAAGCATCACTCCTGAGGAAAGAAGAAAGCTGGTAACCTAGGGTGGTGTTCTGATTATGCTTGAATGCGACATAGCAGATGTTGTAGCATTCAATGCTATCTTGAAGTCCAAACATCCAATGCACAACATCGAGGAAGAGGTCAAGGCAGCACTCCAAGATTTTGCCTTCAGTGAAGAGTATGAGACCCTAGATATTTGGGCATTGGCACCTCAGGGAAGAAAGCCAAACATTACTGATATTAGCCCAAACTTGAGGGGAGGGTTGATTATCAAAAGAGCTTCTGAAACCTCAACCACAGAAGCTACAAACCTAACTATGAATGTGGCCAAATTGGCCCAAAAGACAGCTAAAAGAGAAGAAGCTGAGAAGAAAAGTCTGATGGAGAAGTACAATATCATTATTGGGGAATATAGTAGAATGCAGAAAATAAATGTTGAGTTGCAGACTGAAGTAGACAGGTTGAAGTACAGGCATGTGGGGGAGTCTTCTAGTGCTCTAGGTACCCTCGCCTTACCTTCAACATCAAGGTTAGTACCCCCATCTTCTCTACTTGTTTCCACTCTGGGATCTCCCATCTAGACTCCTGCTCCCAGACCTTCATTAGAGCCAGTTGAAGAGAAGGCTGAGTACTTTGTAGATCCAACCAAAAAGAAAATGCTTAATAAGATTACAGATCTATAGGCAGCTCTAAAATCAAGTGAGGAGGGAGTAGTTGTTAAGCAAAATGAGGTTGTAGATACAGTTTTGAGGCACCTAAATGAGAGATTTTATGGTAGATTTCCATCTGTCTATTCTTTATATTCTTTATTTTTGGATTCAATTAAAAATATAACTAGGGATCAGGAATTGGTTTTGCCTTTAATTGAGAAATGGATCCCTAGGGCCAATGATTTAGATGTTATGTATAAAACCTCTAGATTTGATGCAGCTAATAGGCCTTAACAATTAAGGCCTACTCAAGACTTTGTGAAGTCACTGCAAGGTTTCTAGGCTTGACCTGATAATTTGAGTAGGAGGATTGAAGAGTTGGTAAATATTTTTGATGATTGGAGTGACACATCTTTACTAGATATTGTAGATGCCCAAGGAAATGTTAGATCAATGCAGCAATGATAGGACAGGGTAGATGAATTCATCAATGCACAAATCAAATTGATTTGTGATGACTCAAATTATGACATGCTAGTGAGTAGTATAGATAAAATCATTAACACTAGCACATTTTTGGAATCTTTTGAAAGGGAGGTGAATCAAGTAGCAGTAAAGTATACACCTTACAGTGCCAAGGTAAATGAGGTGGTAAATTTTAATTGTCCAACGGATGAGGAATATCAAGGATGGGTAGACAAGTACTTAACTGAAGAAGAATAGGATAGATTCTACAACCGACAGTTAACAACTCAACGATTATGGTTATAACAAATTTTGGCTATGTCTTGGTGGCAGTTTTGGTGCAAGTTTTCTAAGTTTGGCAAATGCAACAGTTATTCTCTAGTGGACGGGATGAACAAGAAGATTCTCCAAAGACTCAGCTATTGTAACCAATTTTTGAAATGTCATAAGGCAGTCCAAGTGACTAGTGACAGGTGTATTTCTGGTCTGATGCTTGCTACTCCTTAATTTTCCCTATAAAAAGGATTTCGGGACCAGAAATACGGGTTAGCAAGTTAGATATCTTTAGGTCAAGTCTAAGTGAAGTTGCAAAGAGAATTTGTAAAGAGCCTGATATTATAGTCAAGATACTATTCTTAGGTTTGGTGTCATTTTGTTGTAGGTTTTAGTTTCATGGGTACTTAATTTTCAAGACAATACTAGCATCTGAATGAAAATTACTCATTTCAAGCTCATGTCTCTCCATTGTATGAATATATTATTATCTTGAATAAAATGATCAAGGGTTATTTTATTCATCTCGATGTTATGGTGTGTGTAATTCTCATTTTGGCTTTAATTCAAGGAATTAATTAAAATGCTTGAGTGAGGTTATTGGTGAATATGTTCATATAAGGATTTGATAAGTAGTATTGGGTTAGAATACAGATTGATGGTATTTTAAGGTAGTGTTATCTAAGATTTTATATGCTATGTGTCTAGAAGATAAACTTGGTTACAGTAAAAAACAACCAACACCTTTGATATTATCTAGTTATGGCTCCCAAATCTATTGAAAATTGATCATTAGGGTTAAAATTGAAACCTTGCAAATATAATCTTTGTCCAAATCCATCAAGAATTTTCCATCAGTTATAAACAATTCCCTTATAAAGAATTTGTGAAGTCAGGTCTAAAATCTAGAAATGAAATTCTGAAAATGCACAAGACTAAAAATGAAATCTAATGAGATGTTGCTTTAAAATATGATTTTCAAACTTGGAAGTACAAATTTGACTTCACAAATGAATTTTGGAAAAATACAATGACTACCCTCAACCTGGCGATATCTTCTTGAGTTTTTTCTTATTTTCCCCAAGAAAACTGTCAAGCAAAACACTGTCGCAATAAATAGTGTAGCTCATTTTTATTTATGTCCGCCACAATTTAACTTTGCAAGTTCGTCAAAATTTTGGTGAAATATCTTCGTCGAAACGTAGATGAAAAATAAGATTCGTCGAAATTCCAACGAACATCGGGGATAAAATTTTAAAAAAATGAAAATTTGCACAAGTGCCTGACGATACATCTGATTATATAGATTTCATCGGAAGTTTTCGTTGGATTTTGCAATCAAATGAGTTAGTGATATCCTAATAAATAAAGATACCACCATCTAGTTGAATAATTTGAAGCCCAAGGAAGAAAGACAACTCACCAATCATAGACATCTCAAACTCTTTTTGCATCTCCTCTACAATTTTTTTACACATATCATCATTACCACCAAACATGATGTCATCAACATATACAACAACTATAAAAATCTTGTCTTCCTCTTCCTTAATGTAAATATTAATATCTACAGTACCTTTCTTGAAACTTTGTTGAAGTGCTTATCCAACTAAGCATACCAAGCTCTAGGAGCTTGCTTGAGTCCATACAAATATTTCTTGAGTTTGCACATCATGTCCAGATCTTTTGATACCTAGAATCCATCCAGTTGCTCAATATAGACCTCTTCCTCTAAATCACCATTCAAAAAGGCTAACTTGACATCCATCTGATAGACCTTGAAATTATTTTGAGAAACAAAGGCAAGAAACATCCTTATTGCCTCCATTCTGGCTACCAGAGAAAAATTCTCCTCAAAATCAATACCTTCAACTTTTGAATAACCCTTACATGCCAATCTTGCTTTGTTCCTCACAACTTCACCATCTTCATTTAGCTTGTTCTAAAACACCCACTTTGTTCCTATAACATTCTTATTAGCTGGTCTAATAGCCAAATCCCATGTTAGATTATTTTCTATTTGATTCAATTCCTCTTCCATTTCCTTTATCCAACCTTCATCTTTGCTAGCATCAACACAGTTCTTGGGCTCTACCTTTGATAGTAAACACAAATTAACTTGCTCACTTTCTTTTGCAAACCTTATCCTAGTTAGCACACCTTCATTCGTATCTTCAATTATTTGATCTATTGAATGGTTCTTATGCACACACTTAGTTGGAGTCTTAGGAACTTTTTTTTATTCTTGTCTCTTCTCTTCTTTCTCTTCTAATTCTTTAATGTAGGGAGGTATATCAAATCTGTAAACCTCTAGTTCTTGTGAGATCTGACACAAATATTCATCTACCTGAACATTTTTGCTTTCAATAATCTTTCCCAATCTCTTGTTTTAGCATCTATAGTCCTTTCTTGTGGTTGAGTAACCAAGAAATATCCCTTCATCACACCATGAATCAAAATTTCCAAGATCTTCTTCATCTCTTCTGATGTAGCATTTGCTACCAAATATCCTAAAGTATCTAATAGTAGAAGGTTTTCCATACCACAACTCATAAGGGGTCTTAGTGCTATTGACCCTCAAATGTACTTTTTTAAGCAAATAGACAACAATGTGAATTGCTTCCTTCTAATACATATTGGGCAGATCAACATCTTTCAACATAGCCCTAGCCATCTCTTGCACAATCCTATTCTTCCTTTCCACTACCCCATTATGTTGAGGGGTTCTAGGAGCAGAAATATTTCTCCTAATACCATGATCTTCACATTTAACTTTTCAAATTCATTTGAAGTAATTTCACTTCCTCTATCAAATCTTAAGAATTTGATCTTAGCATCCATTTCATTCTCAACTTTTGCTAAATGAAAATCTTAAGCTTATCAAAAGATTCTAAATTTTCTCTCAAAAATGTAACCCAAGTCATTCTAGAGTAATCACCAATAAGCAACATGAAATACCTTTCACCTTGTTGACTCTTAGTTCTTGTAGTTCCACATAGGTCAGTTTGAATCATCTCCAACAATATTGTAGAGGAACACTACTTGCTCTTGAAATTTATCTTTGTTTGCTTTCCCATTTGACATTCCTTGCATAATGTGTTTGCATATTTAGTTATCTTTGGCATATATTTCACTACATAAGGGGAACCTATCTTCACCATATTGTCAAAATTGATGTATCCCATCCACTTGTGCCACAACTAACTTTTTCCAAATTGAGCCAATAAATAAATTCTTCCATTTTCCTCATTTAGATGATAGACATTTCCATTTTTCCTAATACTTTCTACAACTAATCTTCTGGACCCTGCTTCCTGATCTCACAACCTTTGGAATCAAATATAATGTTGTACCCTTTATTGCACATCTAACTAACACTAAGAATGTTATGCTCCAATCCTTTGACATAGAGGAAATCCATAGTCTTGTTCTTTCCATTAATGGTTATAGCACCCTATCCACAAATCTATGTTGACTCATCACCGCCAAAATTAATAGCTCCACCATTCCACTTGTTAAGGTCAATGAACCTTTCCTTGTCACCCTTCACGTGGTTAGAGAAACCACTATCAATTACCCAAGAATTTTATTCTTCCTTTAAATGAAAGGTAGTCCACACAACCATTGATCTTTCATTATTTTTGTGAGCCTGCAAAGTACCAAACTTCTTATATTTTCCAATATCATCCTTTTTTATTTCACAACCATGAATAGGTTTTCATCATTTGAATCATTATCCTCATGTTTTGAAGAAAAACTACTCTCCTTGGAATATAGACTTCTTTTAAAATTCTCTTTTGTTACTATCTTTTGATTCTTTATAGGGACATTTAGAGGCAAAATGACCAATTCTCACACAATTGAAGCACTTGAAAGGTAACTTACCTTTGTATTTTCTAGTGCCTTTCGTCAATATCCTCACAAAGTTTGCTTCCTTCTTTGGGACATCTTTTTCAAACTCTCTCATTTCAAAGGTTGTGAGAGCACCAAAAATTTCATCTACTGAATACTTATCCAAGTCCTTAGACTCCTCAATAGCAGCTACAATATGACTACAATATTTAGGGAGAGATCTCAGAACCTTCTTCACAATATCATCTTCTTTCACTTCTCCACCAAGACCTTTGATGCTAGTAAGTACTTCATCCACCCATAGCATATAACTTGCAATATATTCATCCTCTTTCATCCTTAGGGTCTCAAATTTTCTTTTGAAGATTTGTATCTTGGCTTGCTTCACTTTATTATCTCCATCATAAATTTTGCTTAGATTTTCCCATACATCCTTGACATAACTTCAACTCATCCCCTTCAAAAATTTTGAATCGGCCAACCCACACATGATAGCATTCTTTCCCTTGGAATTGTTCTCATAAATCCTAATCTTAGTTGGATATGTTGGAGGAGCAACAAGACCAGTGTAACCATCCTTGAGAAATTTACAAACACCAAACCCTAGAGAGTTTAGATGACCTTCCATTCTTACTTTCCAAAAGGTGTAATTTGTCCCATCAAAACTAGGACCCTTGTAAGATATGTCATATGCCATCTAGGACCTTTCCTCAACCAATTAAGCTTCCTTAGAAGAACTTGGCTCTGATACTAATTGTTGAACACACTCACATACTGAGAGAGGGGGTGAATCAGTATCTATAAAACATAAACCCTTCGGATCTTAAACATGCAAATTTAGACTTTTAATAGGATCAACAACTTCTAAAAAAATAAACAACACTTTAAAAAATCAACAGTAATGAGAGATAGGACAATAAACACGCATGCACAAGATAATACTAGATTTATGTGAAAAACCCAAGAAGGGAAAAACCATGGTGAGAAATCTCACAATATAGGAAGCTCACTACTTACATAAATTACAATATTGTTCAAGGCTCACTTCTTATGGACTTACAAGCTAAGGTGTACAACCTTAGGGCAAGATATAAAAGACTTGCAACACTGAGATGTTGGTGTGAATAAATTTCTTGTACCTAGTTAATTCACTCACTAGGTACTTAGGGGACATATTCACATGCTAATTTTACTTAGGCTCTAAGATTCCTTCTAGAAGGATGAGTTGTCTTTTCTAGATCTTATTTTATCCTAGGTTGTTAAGACTTAGTTGTCTCATGTGATAGGATTAAGACACTTGTCATGATCTTGTCTAATCCTATCTCTCTCCTTGTCTTTATAAGCAAGGCATCATATGTACTTTTCCATATTTAGTTTGGAATTCTTACATCCTTAATGATAGAATGGTATTTCTACCATTTCTCTCTTGTGGAAGTTATTTTATCTTTCAGGTGATCTTGGGGTGTTTGAGGAGTTCACTAATGAGTTCCTAGAAATGGCACATTAATTAACCTTTTTATGTTCTCAAAGACTTAATTATAGTATTGATTAACTATGATGGTAGTAGATTATATGTTTAAATTCTTGCTTGTTTCATCTTATACTTAACTAATTGGAAAATATATTAGAAATGATATTTTGCATTAAATGTGTTTCTTTTGGTGATGTTAATGATGGAATGACTATGCAATTAAAAATATCTATTGTCATATTTGCATCCTATTTGTGAGGATTTCATGCGGGTTATTAAATGCTTACTATGAGCTTGATCTATTAAAAAAAATGTTTAACAACATGGTGTTAATTGCACTCTTGAAAGCTCCAGATGGATACTGATTTTCTATGATTTCAAATTGGCTCCCTTTGTCGATTTGGAAACTGCTTGCTCCAGTTGTGATGAAGTGAAATTATCTCAGATATTTCCAGTTATGCTTTAGCTTAGTTTTTCACTCTGTAACTTGGCGGTTAGCACCATGAAATTGAATTCAAACTAAGAGATATTCTTTTAAATATCTATCCATAGCTTTAGTTTGAGGTTAGTTACTCTTTTGCTGAATATTGTAATTTCTGGTACTATGCACTTTTGTTCTACTCACCTATTTTGGCCAATTAGAATGCAAATAAGAAGTTGATCTAAATCTTGGTGTTAGAGGTCCCACCAGAGGAAGAGCAAGGCCTGCTCAACTGAAGGAGGTGACCTTGTGCTATTTTATTTGATTTAGTTAATTTTTATTTGATTTATATTGGTTGGAAGTTAAGCATTTTATATTCTATTGATCAATGTTTAGTAACTATATTCACTTAGATTAGTTTACTGTAATCCAAATTAGTTAAGATGTTTTGTTGTAGATCAAAATTTATTTACTTACTGTAGATTCAATTGTTTTTCACAAAAAATAGATTAAGTACTTATTTTCAAATGCATGTAGTTGTAATGAGAGTAATAATGATGATTGATGTAAGGATCAAACCGAGGCTTAATTGGAATTTGTTCATAGAAATTAGTATTGTTGCTTTCTAGATTAATGTTTAATTTCCTGCAAGTGTAAATAGATTCATTATTTTCTAGATTAATATTCATTTCCTACAATCATAAATAGATTCACTATTTTCTAGATCAATATTCATTTCCTGCAAGCGTAAATAGACTTCCTTTTCAAAAAAAAATTAATTCTACATTTTACACTTAGAGTTAATTTAAGTTATTTCCTAGATCTTTCCATGAATCAATTACAGTCAACTAAGGTATGGTCTAAACTAAGTCATTAGGGTCAAAATAGGTCTAGATAAGCATTAGTCAATCAATAAGATAGTTAGTCTTTAGAAATTAGTTATTGTGTTCCACTCCTGAGAGCTCTTGAAGGCTCATGAAGGAAACTGACCGAAATCAAAGTCACTGTTTACAATGCAAAACCCCCCAATTTTTGGAGACATCCTTATCGCATACAACTCTAAGACACACTCGGTTCGATAATTGAGAAATTAAATGATGCAATAAGTGACACCAACGACCTTTCCCATCATTTTTGGTGTCGTTGTCAGGGATTATTAAAGATCTGGTTGTTAATTTTGAATCCTTAGTGTTGATAAGGAATATAGTTTAGTCTGTGGATGATACTAGCTAGAGACCATCTAGGAATGTTTCTTCCATGAAATATTGATTTTGATCAAGAACAAAAAATTTTGCAACATCAGATTGAAAATCAAGAAGATAATTAGGAACATTTTCAAGAAGAAGAAATGGGTGACCAATCAGGAAATGATCCCCCACCAAATAGCCCTTTCCCTATCCTATTAATCTAAATAGAGAACTTGATGAGCCTCCTATGAAGAATATTTCACCCTCAGTTTTACCTACCTTTAGGGGAAAGACTTATGAGGACCCTGGTCAATTTCTCTTTGATTTTAAGGTTTTGTGCCAGACCTATGATTATACAGTTGATAACTAGAAGTTGAAACTATTTCCTTCTACCTTAAAGGAGTCAACCTTACGATGGTTCATGGGTTTAGGCACAGGGACAATCTCAACTTGGCATGAAATGGAAACTGAGTTTTTGGATAAATATCAAGATTTCTTCTAGGTGAGAGATATGAAAGAGGAATTTTTCTGAATGAGACAAATGGAAGATGAAAGTCTGGAGGATTATGCTAATAGATTTTAGTTTTTGCACAAGAGATGTGGTAATGGGTTGGATAATGAGATTAGTAAGACAATTTTCCTAAAGGGAATTGATGATGAGTTTAGAGAGTCTTTGAATCTTATAGGGAAAGGAGAGATCAATAAGCTTTCTTTAGAAGATATTGTTTAAATATGCAGAAACTACTCTAGGACTAGAGTAGGGACTAGAGGTTCCCGAAAAAACAAAGCTCTCGCTACTGATGTATCTCAAGTAATGGAGAAATTTTCTAATTTGAAAACTGATTTACTCCTTCATCTCAATATGCAAGGAGATAAGAAGACTAATGAGCCCTTAGCCATTTATTGTTCCAAATGTAGAGGGAAACTTATTTTGAGAGAGTGTCCATTGAATCAGGTTGATATTTGTGAGATTTTTGAGAAACATCATGCAACAAGTTTTTGTAACCTCTTACTTGGAATTAATAACTAGCTGAAGAAACCACCCGTGGTAGAGGAAGAGCTTAATTATGTTGGATAAAGATCTCATAATATTAGATATAATTTTAATCAAGGGTAGTATGGTCTTATAACTAATTGGAATAAGAACCCTTGGCCAAATGCAAATCAATGGAATCCTCCCTACCAAGCACAACCATCACCTACATTCTAGGGTCAACTTGAATGGATGAATCCCTAGTGGAACCAATCGTAGTGGCAATCAAATCAGCCACAATGGCAGTAGAATTAGCCAAAGTGGCAACAAAATCAAACACAATTTCAACCATTGCAAAATCAGTGGCTGAGGCCCATCCTTGGGGGTGGTCACCTTAATTAACACAAGGTTCTAATCCTACTAATGAACAAGTAAACCAACCTCAAATGGAAGCACAACGTTCCAAATCCGAAAAAAAATATACTAATGCAAATCCGCCTACCTTGAACGCCATTGATGCTAGCGATATTCAATTAAGGAACTGAAATGTGTCATCCATACCAATTGCTAAAGACTGGGAGGGTAAGAAAAAGGGAAAATATCATTTAAATGAAAACCAAAACTTTGATGACGAACAAAATTTAATCAAGCACCCTACCCAGAGCATCTGAAAATAGAACAAATAGCTCCTGACAACTCCCAACCAAATTATATGAATGTGGTAGATTCCCAACTTCTCCATGAATTGAAAAAGATTAATATTAAGATACCATTATTATAGGTTATTAAAGACATACCAAAAATAAATCAGTTGGTCAAGTCTCTATGTATGAAAACTCCATGTAGGAAGAAGAAATTACCTCCTATAATTCAAATAGGGACCAAACTAACTAATGTGTTGTCAGGAAGGTTACTTCCTCAAAAATATAATGATCCTGGTAGTCCTGTGATAACTTTGAGCATTGGAAGAGTTGAGATAACCAATGTGCTAATTGATTTAGGAGTAGCTATCAATCTTATCACCTCGGACACTATTGAAATGTTGGGTATGGAAAGCATTTAACCCACAACAATTGTTTTATAGTTGGCAGATCAATCTACCGCTAAACCTGAAGGTGTTCTTGAAGATATCATGGTTACCATTGATACATGGGATTATCCAGTTGACTTTCTAGTCCTTAAATTTAGAAAGAAAGATTTTAGATATCCAATTATCTTAGGTAGACCATGGTTAGCCATTGCAACAACATTGATAGATTGTAGATCAGGGAGCATGATTATTTCTAATGGATAGAAATAGAAGGAGTTGTCACTTTATCCTCTTGCTCAACCATTAATTCAGTCTAATACTCAACCTTTGGTTGATGAGGATATGGATTCTGAAGGAGATGGTATTGTGGAATTGGAGATAGTTACTTTAGTAGAACATGTAGAGGAACATGAAGAACAAGGTCTTAATCCTAAAAAGATTGATCAAGTCAAAGAAAGGAGGGACTGTCATGGAATCTTGCATCAACAAAATTCACATCCATGTCCTCTAAATACACTTGTAGGGTACCCACTTGATTCCAAGAATGAGACCGAAGAAATTACGATAGCATGGGATAAACCTCTCTTCATTAATTCATCTTTATCCTCCTCACAGGAAAATGAGTTTAAGCAAAATTTAGAAAATCACATTGAAGAATTTGCTTGGGAATACAAGGATATGAGAGGAATTCATCCTTCTATTTATACACACCATATTTACACAAAATATTTTAAGGCAATAAAATAAGGTCAGAGAAGGATTAATCCTATTCTTAGAGACCTTGTTAAGTAAGAAATAGAAAACTGTTGAAAGTAGGGTTTATTTATCCAATATCTGATAGTCAATGGGCTTCCCCATTGGTTATTGTTCCAAAGAAAAATGGAAAGTGGTGTGTATGTGTTGATTATAGAGAATTAAACAAAGCCACTAAAAAGGATCATTTTCCTTTGCCATTTATTGATCGGGTACTTGATAACTTAGCTGGTAGTAGTTATTTCTCTTTCTTGGATGGTTTTACTGGGTACAATTAGATCCCAAGTGGCTCTTGAAGACCAAGATAAGACTAATTTCACATGTCCTTGGGGTACATATTATTATACAGTTTTACCATTTGGATTATGAAATGCACCAACCATTTTTCAAAGAGTTGTTTTAGCTATTTTTGTAGATCTAACTACCTCATGTGTGGAAGTATATATGGATGACTTCACAGTTTATGCACAAACATTTGAAGAAGCACTTGAAAGTTTCAACAAGGTTTTGCAAAGATGTAAGGACCATAGGTTATCTTTAAATCATGAAAATTTTTCCCTTATGATGACAAAAGGAATTATTTTAGGACACCACATTTCCAAACAGGGAATCAAAGTTGACCCCAAGAAAGTATAAATCATTCAAAAAATTGAGATCCCTAAAATCAAACTGGTGTTTGTAGTTTTCTTAGGAATGCTAGGTATTACAAAAGATTTATTGAGGGGTTTAGTAAAATTGTTGAGCCTTTATTTACATTGCTCAAGAAAGATGCAAAATTTTATGGCGAATGAATGTCAAAAATATTTTGAAACAATTAAACATGCTTTGATCACTTCTCCAATTATTAAAGGAATTGTTTGGAGAGTTCCATTTCATATCCATACTGATGCTTCTAACTTTTCTATTGGTGTAGTTTTGGGACAAAAAGATGAAAATGAATCAATGCATGTTATCTACTATGTTAGTAAAAATTTGAATCCTGCAGAAAGAAATTACACAAGAACTGAAAAGGAGTTTTTGGTTGTGATATATGCAATTAATAATTTTAGGTATTATATTACAGGTTACAAAATATTCATTCACAAAAACCATGATGCAATTAGATATCTGATGAACAAGGCAGTAGTGGGTGGACGAATTATAAGATGGTTATTATTATTGCAAGAATTTGATGTGACCATAATAGATAAGCCTGGTAAAGATAATTTTGTTATTGATTTCATTTCAAGAATCATTTTCTGGGGTGATCAAGAGCCAATCGATGACACATTTCTAGATGAGAACTTGTTTGCAATATCAATTCATCCTCCTTGGTTTGTTGATCTTGCAAATTATCTTGTAACAAGGAAGTGTCCCAATCATTTCAATCCTAAGCAGAAAAAGAGGTTAATTTGAGAAAGTTCTAAATTTCAATGGATAAATGGACTACTATTTAATATTTTTCCTGATCATGTTCTTCGCAAGTGTGTTTCTGAAATAGATGTTTATGAAATTGTGCATGCCTATCATCATGAGCCAGAAGGAGGACATTATTTGGTGATCAAGATTGTTCATAAGCTCTTAGGAGTTGGTTATTTTTGGCCGACTATGACAAAGGATGTTTCATTCTTTGTTAAGAATTGTGATGAGTGCCAACACATGGGAAGACCTACACCAACAATGGAGATGTCATTACAACCTTAGATAGCTTTGGAACCATTCGAAAAATGGGGAATTGATTTTGTGGGACCTGTTGATCCACCTTCCAAAGGACAACAATATATTATGATTTGCACAGACTATGTCACAAAGTGGTCTGAAGTGAAAGCTTTACCAGCAACAAGGGAAGATAAAGTAGCTAATTTTCTATACAAGCATGTTCTTCAAAGATTTGGTGCACCAAGGGAGATAGTTTTAGACCAAGGACCACAATTTGTGTCTACTATGATGGAAGATTTTATGCAAAGACATGAGATGACACACAAAAGGTCTACACCATATCATCCAAATGTGAATGGTCAAGTAAAAGTTACCAACCGGGAATTGGAATTTTTTTTACAAAGATTGTTTCATTGACGAAAAAAGACTGGGCAGAAATGTTAGATGAAGCAGTTTGGGCTTACAATACAATCTAGAAAACTACTACAAGGTTATCTCCATATGAACTAGTGTATGGGAAAAATCCAGTCATGCCGATTGAGTTCGAGTTGCAGACATTGAAAATAAAATTGGATGTTGGTATAAACTTGTCAGAAGCATACAAGAGTAGGATTCTATAGCTGAACCGATTAGATGAGATGAGAATGGAAGCTCTTCAACACACGAAGATGATTTAGAAACAGAGGAAAGAATGGAATGATAAGAACATTATAACTAGAAAATTCAAAAAGGGAGATTGGGCACTATTATTTGATTCTAGATTCCATGAGTTTAAAGGTAAGTTCCATACAAGATGGCTCAGACCATATGAAATTGACCAAGTCTTTGAAAAAAGAGTAGTTCAGTTGGTACCAATAGATGGAGAAAGAAGGATTATGTTGTTTAATCGTCATAGACTAAAGATATACCACAAACCTGCATCAAGAGAGGATTTTTTATTAGATCTGCAACATAGAATTGAACATTTTTTTATGGAAGATATTTCTTCCATTGGAGAATGTGCTCCTGAATAACCTTTTGAAAAAAACATGAATAAGAAGGTAGATTGAAAACCATAAATGGTAGTTTACTTCTGAATAAAGGGGATAGATTGAAAACCAACAATGGTGATTTATCTCTTGGATTAAAAAAAGAAAAGAAAAAAAGAGAAGGAATGGCTGAAATCCAGAAATGGTGGTCTTCCTAGATCAACTTCAGTTTGCTCCTAATGGCTCTTGATGACTCTTGATATTATTTAAAGTTTTCAGCAATAACCTTCTCATTAATCTCAAGTTCTATTTATTGACTTGTTGGAATTAATGCAAACTGAGTTGATTAATGCACTCTAATTGAATTCGACATTTAATTAAAAGGTACGCATTTATTGTATGTATCATTTTCAAAATATCATTTTTTGACTTAGTTATTATGATTTGAAATGAAGTAAATGTTTAGCATAGAACTCTCCGCCAAATTAGTTACTAATTTTGTAATAAATAAGTGCAATCATTTCAATTCTAGAGGAGAAATAGAGATGTGACGTTGAAAAGGCTTCCACAATAATTTCAAGTGCAATGAAATATCTCGCATCAATGTTAATAACTTTCCTTATGTCAACACCGCTGCCAACTTTAAAAATCATAAATGCAAAGTACAAGGTGGTGGTGTGCGAATCATCTGAAGGAATAAAGAAGAATTAATAATAACTAATTTTGATTGACGTGTGGTTTTTCAAAAAAATTATGTTTGGAAAAGAAGCACGCATTCTCTGTTTTTCTTGAACAATTGTGGTTGCCATTTTTCTCTATTGAAGTTGCAGAAGTGAAGCAAGATGGGGCATAAGAAAAATTCAAAGCCTAATAAATTCAATCTAGACCCTGAAATAGAGAGATTGCTCAGAGAAGCCAGGTGGCTTGACTTCATACAAATGTATGAAGGATTTGAATTGGGATTAGTTGAAAAATTCGTTAGAAATTTTCATGTAAATGTTACTAGAGTAAGAGGAGAGGTAATAGAGGTTAGTCATGTTGTGATAAGTGAACTCTCTAATATTTCAACTAAAGGTGAAGTAGTGAATACGTGGCATGTAAGTTTTGAAGAATTGGTTACAACATTTCATGAAGAACCTGAAAAATGGCTTGAGATTCAATGGCATAAGGGAAGCCAAAGAGGGATTGCTCGAAACAGCCTGGATGAGTCGTTGAGGATAACTGTAATGTGGTTGATGAATTTTTTCACCTGTGATGGTCAATACAACATAATCTTAGGGCCAAGAATGAGAATTCTAACACATTTGAGGTATGGAAACACCAGACCCTTTGCAATAATTAACCTACCTGCCTTCTTGTTTTCTCAAATATCTTCTATGGTATCTAGGGTAAAATCTAGAGGTGAATCATCTATTAGGTATCATATTTTGATACACTTAATTATCAAGCAGCATTTCATGAAGAGTTTGGAAGGGAAGGGTGGTTAGAATTTATGTCAACTCCTATTGTTAAAAATAAATTTAAAAAGGGACCCATAGTGAAAAGGTTGAAAGCTGAAAAAGGGGAATCATCCCAGAAAAGGTAAAAAAAGGAAAAAAGAAAGCTACAAGAAACAATTGAGGTAACCTGTAGTACAATTAAAAGGAAAAATCAAAAATTAGAAAAAGAAAACCCTAGTGCTACTGATGCCCATATTTCAACTCTTGATGACTTACCAGAGCAAACCCCTAAAAATCCTCAGGAAACTTTGGGAAGCCATGGAGAAGTCCAAACCCCTATGTGTTCCCCTAAACAAATCGAAAGTCCTCCTAAAGCCCCAATTATGTCTCCAAAGAAAACCCCTGTTATAGTATCTCATGGCTCACAATCACCTCATATGTCAAAAGAGGATAGCCATGTTGAAGGGTTTGATAAGAAAACAGAAGGAAAAGAAGCTTCTAGTGAAATTAGAGATGAACAAGATGAATCTTCTTCTCCATGTATGTTGGTTTTTAAGAGGAAAGGAAAAGATCCAATGAATGAACAAGAGAAATCTCCTCAATTGCAAGAAGGAGAAGAATTAGAAGAAGAATATGAGGTAGAAAAGGCCATGGTAGTGTCAAGAATACAAGCAGTACTAGATGAAGAGAGAAGGAGAATACAGTTTCTTGAAGAGAAATTGAAAAGAAAAGAAGAGGAATTGCAACACTCTATAAATAAGACAGAGCAATTGGAAAAAGAAAGTGTTTTGTAGGGACAATTGAATGAAATAAAAAAATCCTTACAACACATTAATGCACAAGCATTAGCCCAATTAGATTCAGTGTAGTAGAAATAGGAATACTGAAGGTAAAGTTACAAAAAAAAAAAGATAAACTGAAACAAAAATCAAATATGTTACATTCTCATGAGGCTTCAGCCTCATCTGCTCCAAAGAGATACCTCTCTCTAACAATATTGAAACTTAAGCATGAGAATAATTAGTTGAAAATTCAAAATGAGTAGTTAGAGAAGGAAAGAGATGAAATGAATGAGAGATTTCAGCAAGTGGTGGAACTATCATTTGCAATGTTGTCAATGAGAAAGCTTCAAGTTCATATGCACTATTCTTAAGAGAGAGATTCCTCTAGTGGAAAATTAACCAGGTGGTTCTCAAAATAAAAACTGATTATAATGATGGCAATGAATTCCTTAAGGACTTCCTCAGCAGTCATCCTACCATTCAAAACCATATGTGTGAATAATTCCAGAATGGCTTTCTCCTTGGTGATTTTCCATGGTCTTTTATAAATAAATTCATAGGAGAGTTACAGATAATATCTTTTGTGTCATTGTTGCAGAACCAAGTGGAATGGGAAAACAAAGCAACTCAGTATAAGGAGGTACATATGAAAATAGGACTGCCTATGAGGAATGTGTTGGCATATGGATTCTAGTGTTTTCATTGATGGCAACCTAAGTCATTGATCCGATCCATATTTTAGTATTGGCTCATACCGATAGAACAAAATGAAGAACATCGTATATGATTAAAGGTAAATATGTCGATATGTATTCTTCATTGGACTATTATTTTGAGTTGTGGATCTTAGAGAAAGGTATGGTGATGTTTGAACTATCTTATTCAAGAATTATTGAGGTGTGCATTTACTGGTGTACGATCTAGGAGATCCGATGCATTGATTTTTTGGTTATTTGTGCTAAAAGGCTAACTTGGTGGATATAGCCGTTGTGGATATCTAAGGAGTAATTGGTTAAATTTTTCTATGTTTGAACATGTTTATTTGGGTCCTCACTATGCTATGACCGACTATGGATGGTGTACATAAAGAATCAGTTGTGGATTTAGCCGACAATTGAAAAGTATTTTATGTTTTATTAAAGCCGACATATGGATGATCAAATCTTTGATAGAGGATATATATATGAGATCGATTGTATCATTTTAGAGAAGAGAATGTGTGTGATGTGAAGTATATTAGTGTGAAATTCATAAGGATAAGGGTGTAAATTTATTTATGTATGGATTTGTGATGCGAAGAGCAGAGCAGAGCGATGCGAAGAGCAGAGCAGAGCGATGAGAAGAGCAGAATCAAACATAAGGTCCATAATCTAATCTATGAGCCTAACCGGAACTATAACCTAGCATAACTAGATGCTATTACTTCAGTTCAATCTTTCAAATGGTCTTAATCTCAACATTTTGTAAGGCAGTGAGCCTTTCTATTTTGACCAGTGAGCCTAAATGCAAGTGCATTCCCTTTTTGTAAAACTTATATTTGAGTACTCAAATTTTGGATTAACCTCCACCATGGTTTTTCCCCTAATAGGGTTTCCACGTAAAAATCCTTGTTTTATGGTGTTGTGGATGGTTTCTTTGTGTGATTGCATCTTTCCTTTGGTTTAATGTTGAAATGGTTTAAATATCAAATCAATAAAGTTCAGATTTGTAGAACACTGATTCACCCCCCGTCTTAGTGTTCCCTTGAGTCCAACAATTGGTATCAGAGCAGGTTCCTCTAAAGAAGTTTAGAAGCTTGAGGTAGATCTTGGAATGTAATGGATTTTGGTAGTCTTCAACAACATCTTTTGGTGGCACTTGATGACCTTGATCATTCTAAAGAAAAAGTCTGGGAATTGAAAGAAAATCTTAGGGATGCTGAGAAATTCATTCAGACATTGAAGGATCAAATCGTTAAATCCAAGGAAAAGGGGAAGGATTTTTGTGATCAGATTAAGAAGAAAGAGAGCGAAAACATGGATGATGCTCACCTGAATCAAACCTTGAAGGAAATAACTGAAGAATGTGAAAAGCTTGCCAGAAACAATGTTACCTTAAGACATGAGATGGAATCTATGGTGATGAAGTTGACTAAGGAAATTGAAGAAAGGAAGAAGAATGAGGAGAACCTTGATCAGTCCTTAAAAGAAATATATGATGAATGCAAAAGAATAAATGGAGAATTAATTCAGTTAGAAAATTTGCAACAATCTAAAAACATTGAAGAAGAACTTGAAAAATAGATTATTATTCTCATGGATGAACTTACTACTGCAAATGAATACAAGGATAAGTTTAAGATTAGTTTTGTTAAGCTTGATGATTTGACTCAAGGAAAAAATAATGCTAAAGACAAGCGAGGTCTTGGATATAAGAAAGGAGAAAGTTTTGTATCTGGACAAAGAAATTTTAGGCAAGGAAATCAAATGAACAAAGATGGAAGGTATCTAGTAAGACAAACTAATGCTGAAAATTTTAATGGATATTGTTTTGCTTACAATAAATTCAGTCATATGGCTACTCGATGTAGAAGTAAAATTAAATCAATTAATTCATCATTCTATGGTCAGTGTTTCAATTGAAAAAGTTTGGTTATAAATCAATTAAATGCAGAAATGTGTCAAACTACTCTGTCAGTAGAAGGAATATTGAATGCTATACTTGTGGAAGAATTGGGCATATTTCTAATCAATGCAGATCAAAAATAAATCAATGGAATGATTTTTCTAGACAAGGAAGTATTGTGTGCTACAATTGCAATAGATACAGTCACATTGCAAGATTTTGCAGAAACAAAAATGTGGGTAGAAAAGGTCTAGTATTCAAAGACAAAAATACACAAAAAAATGATAAAGAAAAAGGAAAAATGATTGTGGATGAAATAAGAGATCATATGAAGAAGACATGGGTAAGGAAGAATGAATTTGATGCTGGAAATGGTTTTGTATTGGAACCTACTTCTAGTAATTCCTTTGGAAATTGATCTCAGGCCATTGGCCCAGGGGGGTTTTTTCAAGAAAATCATTTTTCCCTTGTCCATAAGCTAGTACCGGATCATGAAAATATTGTCAAAAGGTGTATTAACTATCTATAGAGGCTTTAGAAAACACTCACAAGGAAACTCACAGAAATCATGTAGGTCCGCAAAATAATTTTTCTCTCGTTGTCTGAGAAAAGAGGGTATCTGGAATACCTAAGGGAAAAGGAATTTATTGCAAGTGTGTGAGATATATTAGGCAAGTTGTAACCCTCATTTGTCACTTTTCATCAAAGAAGAGAAGGAGGAAAGCGCTCTGCAATAGAATTTTGAAGGAGTGAAGAAAAATTCGGCGGTGAATCTCAAAATCCATCAGGTATTTCAGTTGTTTTTGAATTTCCATATAATTTGGCGTATGGTTGTACGAAAGGAAAAATGAAACAAATCAAAGGTTCAATCAATTTAGATGAATAAAACAGTGAGAATATTAGAGCCATAAGAAATATGTTATCACCCGATGAATTGAAATGGGTGAGAGAAGCCAAACACAAGAATTTGGACATTTGGAATGAGTTTCTCTATTTCGAAAACACATAAATTGTTAAATTCATTTTGAGCAAATTAAATAATGAAACTTTGATTTTGGACAAACCCTACATCATTTCGAAAGAAGTAATTGAAAATTTAACTGGATTATGCAAAGATGGGGATATACCGAGAAAGAAATCTATCTGGAATAAAGAAGTCGAAACCCTAACTGGAGTTATTGGAGATCAAAGGGCACTGATAATCTCTAAAATCAAAAACCTTGTGACAAGGTACATTATGCATGAAGTATCATATCAAATCTTTTTCAGAAATAGAGAAGGAGAAACTTCAACAGGTGTGGTTTACATCTCTCAAAAAATGATAATGGAAGGTCAAGACTTTGACCTATGTGGACTGCTAAAGGGTCAACTGATGGAGAATGTGCAATTAACAAAAGAGACAAATTACCCTTTCGGGTTTGGTACTCTAGTCATATGCCTAGTAATGTAATTTCTGAATTGTTTATCGATGAACAACAATGTGGTGTGGAAATTAAATGAACCGGTTTGCAAACAAATCTTTACACACTCTAAGAGTTTGGCAAATTGTGATCAAGAATTCAAAAATTTCTTTAAGATTTTGCTAAGAAATTTTGGCTCAGTTGGTACTTCTCTTTTGGTAAAAGCACTTGAAGTTGGTTCCTCCTTCGGTGGGATGGAGAGAAAGAAGAAAAGAGAAAAATAAACTATTGTTTGTACTCCTCCAGAATGCAAGATTCCAAAAATTGAAGGAAAAGGAAATGAGCAGGAGATTATGGATATACCAGATGAGGAATCTGATGAGGAAACTAAGAACACATAGGGAAAATAGCGTGATTCAGCCGAACCAGAATAAGAAAAGGAAATGACAGAAGCAAGTGAAGAAGAAGATGACTTGACAAAAGACAAGTTGCAACAACTTATTCATAAGGAAGGTGGAATAAAGAAAATTGCTCAATTATGGTCTATAAACCCTCATATGACCAGGATATGATTCTAAGTCTACTAAGTGCTCATGTTTTACACACTCAAATCAAATTGGAGAGTTTGCATAATATTTTACCTCAAGAAATGATTGAATGCATTAAGGAAACTATGGACTTTGAGTTTCAAAACAAAGAAGAAGGAGAAATAATCTCTCATTTGAAGGAGCAGTTCAGGCTATCACTTACCAAGTTGAAAAAGAAAATGAATGAGTTGAGGCAATGCATAAGTGCAACAAATAACATCTATAACTATTGCATCCATTGGCTTCATGCAATTGGGAAATAAAAATAGAAGTTGGAGCAAATTGAAATAAAATTAAATGGGATTGGAAAAGGTTTTGATATGTTTTAGGATCAGGATTCAAGAACTACAGTCTGAGCACACAAAAGTTTAGTTCACTAAAAACACACTCATGGACACTTTTTGGAAAGTGAAGGACCTAACTGAATGCAAAATGGAACAAATGGTTGAGATACTAAGGAAAGGTGAAAAATTAGAGGATGCGATCATAATTTTGGAATCCCTCATTGAGATTGTTAACAGGACATCTAAGAATAGCAGCATGATCATAATAATTGGGATTGCAATTGAATCTTGGAAGAAATTTCTTCCGAAGATGAAAGAAAATCACAAGATAATTTTCTAACTCAAAGTAGCAATTGTTCTTTTCAAAATTTTGAATCAGTTTTTTAGTTTTGGTTATATTTCAAAAGGGGATATTGAACACGTGTTTTGTTAATTGGTTGAATATGGCTTCTAGTTTTGTCATTGATGCCAAAGGGGGAGAGAAAGAAGTGAAAAATGCCTCATCAATCTTAGGGGGAGCTATGTTTTGAAATTTTGAAGTTTGGCAGCGTACTCATATTGGTTTTGTCACTTAGTCATTTTTCACTAAGTGTTGACATCAATGCCAAAGGGGGAGATTTTTGGCATATGGCTTCTAGTGTTTTCATTGATGGCAACCTAAGTCGTTGATCCGGTCCACAATTTAGTATTGGTTCATACCGATAGAACAAAATGAAGAACAGGGTATCCGATTAAAGGTAAAGATGTTGATTTGTATTCTTCACCAGACTATTATTTTGAGTTGTGGATCTAAGAGAAAGGTGTGGTGATTTTCAAACTATCTTATTCAAGAAGTATCGAGGTGTGTATTTACTGGTGTATGATTTAGGAGATCCGATACATTGATTTTTTGGTTATCTGTGCTAAAAGGCCGACTTGGTGGATATAGCCATTGTGGATATCTAAGGAGTAATTGGTTAAATGTTTCCATGTTCGAACATGTTTATTTGGGTCCTCACTATGCTATGACCGACTATGGATGGTGGGCATAAAGAATTAGTTGTGGATTTAGCTAACAATTGAAAATTATTTTATGTCTTATTAAAGTTGACATATGGATGATCAAATCTTTAATAGTGGATATATATATGAGATTGGTTGTATCATTTTAGAGAAGCGAATGTGTGTGATGTGAAGTATATTAGTGTGTGATGTGAATTATATTAGTGTGCGGTGCGAAATTCAGAAGGATAAGGGTGCAAATTTATCTATGTATGGATTTCTGATGCGAAGAGCAAAGCAGAGCAAAGAGCAGAATTAGATAGAAGGTCCAAAATCTGATCTATGAGCCTAACCGGAACTATAACCTAGCATAAGTAGATGTTATTACTTCAGTTCAATCTTTCATATTTTCTTAATCTGAACATTTTGTAAGGTAGTGAGCCTTTCTATTTTGAGTAGTGAGCTCTAGGCAGTGAGCCTGAATGCAAGTGCATTCCCTTTTTGTAAAATTTATATTTGAGTACTCAAATTATGGATTAACCTCCACCATGGTTTTTTCCCTAATAGGGTTTCCACGTAAAAATCCTTGTGTTATGGTGTTGTGGATAGTTTCTTTGTGTTTTTGCATCTTTCCCTTCGTTTAATGTTGAAATGGTTTAAATATCAGATTAATAAAGTTCAGATTTGTAGAACATTGATTCACCCTCCCTCTCATTGTTCCCTTGAGTCCAACAGAATGAGACCCCGTGGTTGAGACCTTTTCGAGCCCAATTCAATTACTTTTCCATGTTAGATAATGTAGAACCTTCATACAAGAAAAATATGTATGAGAGAATTCAAGTTTTTAATTAACCTTTTTATGTTCTCAAAGACTTAATTATAGTATTAATTAACTATGATGGTAGTAGATTATATGTTTAAATGTTTGCTTGTTTCATCCTATACTTAACTAATTGGAAGATATATTAGAAATCATATTTTGCATTAAATGTGTTTCTTTTGGTGATGTTAATGATGGAATGACTATGCAATTAAAAATCTATGTTGTCATATTTGTATCCTATTCATGAGAATTTCATGAAATTTATTAAATGCTTACTATGAGCGAGATATGTTAAAATTTCTATTTAACAACATGACATTAATTGCACTCCTGAAAGCTCCAGATGGATACTGATTTGATATGATTTCAAATTGGCTCCCTTTGCCAATTTGGAAACTGCTTGCTCCAGCTATGATGAAGCAAGATTCTCTCGGATATTCCAGTTATGCTTTAGTTTAGTTTTTCACTCTATAACTTGGCAGTTAGCACCATGAATTTGATTTCAAAATAAGAGATATTCTTTTAAATATCTCTCCTTAGGTTTAGTTTGAAGTTACTTAATCTTTTGCTAAATATTATAATTTTTGGTACTATGCACTTTTGTTCTGCTTGCCTATTTTGGCCAATTGGAATGTAAATAAGAATTTGATCTGAATCTTGGTGTGAGAGGACCCACCAGAGGAAGAGTAGGGCCCACTCAACTGAAGGAGGTGACCTTGTGTTATGTTATTTGATTTAGTTAATTTCTATTTGATTTATATTGGTTGGAAGTTAAGCATTTTAAATTTTGTTAATCAATGTTTAGAAACTGCATTCACTCATATTAGTTTACTATAATACAAAGTAGTTAAGATGTTTTCTTGTAGATCAAAATTCATTTACTTACTATAGATTCAATTGTTGTTCATAGAAATTAGATTAAGAAATTATTTTCAAATGCATGTAGTTGTAATCAGAGTAATAGAGATGACTGATGTAAGGATCAAACTGAGGCTTAATTGGAATTTGTTCATGTAAATTAGTATTCTTGCTTTTTGGATTAATGTTTAATTTCCTGCAAGTGTAAATAGATTCACTATTTTCTAGATTAATATTTATTTCCTACAAGCGTAAATAGATTCACTATTTTCTAGATTAATATGCATTTCCTGTAAGCATAAATAGACTTCCTTATCAAGAAAATTTCAATTCAACATTTTAGACTTAGAGTTAATTGAAATATTTCCTAGATCTTTCCATGAATCAATTACAATCAACTAAGGTATGGTCTAAACTAAGTCATTAGGGTCGAAATAGGTCTAGATAAGCATTATTCAGTCGATAAGATAGAGTTAGTCTTTAGAAATTAGTTATTGTGTTCCACTCCTGAGAGCTCATGAAGGAGACTGACTGAAATCAAAGTCACTGTTTACAATGAAAAACCCCCCAATTTTTGGAGAAATCCTTATCACATACAACTCTAAGACACACCCGGTTTGATTATTGAGAAATCAAATGATGCAAGAAGTGACACCAACGACCTTGCCCATCATTTTTGGTGCCATTGTTGGGGATAATTAAATATCTGGTTGTTAAGTTTGAATCCTTAGTGTTGATAAGGAATATAGTTTAGTCTGTGGATGATACTAGCTAGAGACCATCTAGGAAGGTTTCTTCCATGAAATATTTATTTTGATCAAGAACACCAAATTTCGCAACATCAGATTAAAAATCAAGAAGATAATCAAGAACATTTTCAAGAAGAAGAAATAGGTGACCAACCAAGAAATGATCCCCCACCAAATAGGACCTTTCCCTATCCTATTAATCTAAACAAAGACTTGATGTGCCTCCTATGAAGAATATTTCACCCTTGGTTTTACCTACCTTTAGGGGAAAGACTTTTGAGGACCTTGGCCAATTTCTCTTTGAGTTTAAGGTTTTGTGCCAAACCTATGATTATACAACTGATAACCAAAAGTTGAAACTATTTCCTTCTACCTTAAAGGATTTGGCCTTACAATGGTTCATGGGTTTAGGTGCAGGGACAATCTCAACTTGGCATGAAATGGAAACTGAGTTTTTGGATAAATACTAAGATTATTGTCAAGTAAGAGATAAGAAAGAGGAATTGTTTCGAATGAGACAAATGGAAGATGAAAGTCTGGAGGATTATGCTAATAGATTTTAGTTTGTGCACAAGAGATGTGGTAATGGGTTGGATAATGAGATTAGTAAGACAATTTTCCTAAAGGGAATTGATGATGAGTCTAGAGAGTCTTTGAATCTTATCGGAAAAGGAGAGATCAATAAGCTTTATTTAGAAGATATTGTTGAAATATGCAAAAACTACTCTAGGACTAGAGTAGAGACTAGAGGTTCCCAAAGAAAAAAATCTCTCACTACGGATGTGTCTCAAGTAATAGAGGAAATTTATAATTTAAAAACTAATTTACTCTTCATTTCAATATGCAAGGAGATAAGAAGACTACTGAGCCCTTAGCCATTTATTGTTCCAAATGTAGAGGGAAACATCTTTTGAGAGTCCATTGAATCAAGTTGATATTTGTGAGATCTGTGAGAAACATCATGCAACGAGTTATTGTAACCTCTTACTTGTAATTAAGAACTAGTTGAAGAAACCACCTATGGTAGAGGAAGAGCTTGTTGGACAAAGATCTCAGAATATTGGATATAATGCTAATCAAGGTAAGTATGGTCCTAGAACTAATTGGAATTAGAACCCTTGGACAAATTCAAATCAATGGAATGCTCCCTACAAAACACAACCACCACCTACATTCTAGGGTCAACCTAAATTGATGAATCCCTAGTGGAACCAATCGTATTGGCAATCAAATTAGCCATCATGGCAACAAAATCAGCTACAGTGGCAGCAAAATCAGCTATAGTGGCAAAAAAATAAAACACAATTTTAACCATGGAAAAATCAGGGGCCTAGGCATCCTTGGGGTAGTAACATCAATTAACATAGGGTTATAATCCTACTAATGAACAAGTAAACCAGCCTCAAATGCAAGCACAACCTGTTCAAAATCCAAAAAACAATCATGCCTATGCAAATCTGCCTACCTTGAAGGCCATTGATGCTAACGATATTCAATTAAGGAAATGAAATGTGCCATCCATATCAATTGCTAAAGACTAGGAGGGTGAGAAAAAGGAAAAAGAGCATTTAAAGGAAAACCAGAACTCTGATGATGAACAAAAAGTTAATTAGGATCCCTACCCATAGCGTCTAAAAACAAAACAAATAACTCCTGACAACTCCCAACCGAATTATATGAATGTGGTAGATTCTCAACTTCTTCGTGAATTGAAAAAGATTAATATTGAGATACCATTGTTATAGGCTATTAAAGATATACCAGAAATGAATCAGTTGTTCAAGTCTCTCTGTATGAAAACTCTAGGAAGGAAGAAGAAATTACCTCCTACGATTCAAATAGGGACCAAACTCACTGATGTGTTTTTAGGAAGGTTACTTCCTCAAAAATATAATGATCCTAGTAGTCTTTTGATAACTTTGAGTATTGGAGGAGTTGAGATAACCAACGTGCTAATTGATTTAGGAGCAACTATCAATGTTATCACCTCAAACACTATTGAAATGTTGGGTGTGACAAGTACTTAGCCCCCAACAACTATTTTACATTTTTCAAATCAATCTACTACTAAAATTGAAGGTGTTCTTGAAGAAATCATGGTTACCATTGACACATGGGATTATCCAGTTGACTTTCTAGTCCTTAAAGCTAGAAAGAAAGATTCTAGATATTTAATTATCTTAGGTAGACCATGGTTAGCCACTGCAACAACATTAATAGAATGTAGATCAGGGAGCATGATTATTTCTAATGGACAGAAACATGAGGAGTTGTCACTTTTTCAGATATGATACCCTGTGATGGTGATACTTTTCAAGATTTTGATTATTTGGAGTACTTTGAATCTGTAGATGAGGATGATGAGGTTTATTTAGATACTCCTTTTTCTCCATCAAAGATAGTTGATGTACCTTCACCTTCATTGAATCATTGTGCAAAGTCATTGATTGAAGCTCCCATCATTCCTATTCAGTCAGACCGTTCATTTTATGTTGGTGATTCATTACAATAAGTATCTCATTATCTTCCTAATTGGGATTCCTATTTATCAAACATTAGATCCTTGTTTGTGGAGTCTCACATTTCAGATTTGGAGGAAACACCTGAGGGGTTACCTCTCCTCTTTGATGCCATTCATTGCACAACTATTTTCAACCCATCTTTGTCTCTGGATCTTGTTCAACATCAATTTCCACATAGTCCTAGTTTGTCACCTTCTTCTTTGATTAGGCATGCACTTGATTTGATCATGGCATCTTCATCTTCCTTGGGAAAGGAGACACATGAGCAGATTTTAGAGACATCATCATACATATTCATGCTTCTTTCTTTCAATTCCTATCTAGAACGGGAAGCATCCTTGCATTTGTTCTTGGTTTTGTTTCTTTCAAAAGGGAGACAAGTTGTTTGTCAATATTGGATCATGTTTTTTCTTCAGACACTTACCATTTTTGCAAGTGATTATCCATTATGGGGGGGCTATATAGTCTCTATATTTCCCTCTTATGGGGGGGCTATTGATTATATTGTATTCTTGTAGTGGATGTAGCTCTTGGGGGGTATTGATGTTGAGACCTCCATACATCACTTCTATCACTTGTACATGATTTGCATTGCATCTCTTTTTTGGAGAGGAGTTTTGTCCCATGGGGTTTTTTCCTTTTCTCTGTTTGTGAGAGATTCGTTGCATAATTAGTTGTACATCATTACCTCACATGGCCTAGTTGTCGGGACCCATTTTTCATCTTCATATTGTATAATAACTATACTCCCTAATTTGCATTTAAGGGGGGTGTTGGTGTGAATAAATTTCTTGTACCTAGTTAATTCACTCACTAGGTAATTAGGGGACATATTCACATGTTAAGTTTACTTAGGCTCTAAGATTCCTTCTAGAAGGATGAGTTGTCTTTTCTAGATCTTATCTTATCCTAGGTTGTTAGGACTTAGTTGTCTCATGTGATAGGATTAAGGAACTTGTCACCATCTTGTCTAATTTTATCTCTCTCCTTGCCTTTATAAGCAAGCCATCATATGTAATTTTTCATATTCAATTTGGCATTCTTGCATCCTTAATCATAACATGATATTTCTGCCATTTCTCTCTTGTGGAAGTTATTTTGTCTTGTAGGTGATCTTTGGGTGTTGGGTGTTTGAGGATTTCACCATAAAATCATACATGAGGCACACAACCACAGGGAAAGATACAAATTACAAGGACCTGCTGAAGAGACTCAAACATTTGATAACATGATACATGAAGATTTAGGAATTATAACATATGTCAACAATATAGTTTGTTGACTAAGGTGTTAAAGCTCGTCTGATCTTTCTTTTCCATAATTTACTACATCATTATATACTCGCACACCACCACACTCTCATTCACGCAACTTGCAACTGGTTTTTTCTTTCATTTATATCCTCTATAAGATCTCAAAATATCATTTAGGTTGGCCAAAATAGAATACAAACAGTGATCTCAACAAGTTAGCCACAAAAACATAATTCAATCCTATCCAGGAGATAGATAAGACCAAAAAACTTATTACAACTTCCAATGTGATCCCAAACAAAACACATGATGGCGCACAACATCCCAAGTCGACAACAAGGAAATATAGATGAAACATGTAACACATTACTAGTCGGAACAAAAACACAACTTCAACTAATTTTACTCAATGTGGTTATCAACAAGATAGGCCAGGACTCAAATGCATATGAACACAACTTCAATTATTGGCACACACCCTGAAGCACATAGTGGAAGTAAGATAAAATGCCCTATCGACTAGACATCCATAAGTTACTTATAAAACCAACTCAAAACAATATGTGGCACCAAAGAGATCAACAATTGAGTGCAGACCACAAAGATATGTTCTATGAACATCCAATGACACTTCCAAATACTTCTTTCACACTATCATGCCACAAACAACCACCACAAATTGAACAAAAAAAATACTTGATCTTAGAAGCATAGAATATGTAACCATGAGATATAACATTAACAAACCAACTTGCAGTAAACACCATTACATGAAATCTAAATTGAGACACTAAATAAGCAATGAGAGCATTTTCACCAAGCGGTAGGAGTAGAAACATCAACGCAAAGAAATGTAGATCATTTTTCAAACCAATCTTGACAAGCAACAAAACTACCAAACCACAACAATAATGGAAAACCTCCTTGGAAATACTGGTGACCTAAAAAGATAGGAGTTCAACATCCATAGAACATAAAAATTGTGTCCCAAATTGAAAGACCACATCTTCAAAGGTAGAGGAATGTAGAGAATTCTCCCAAACAATGTTCAAAGCAAATTCTTAGGACAAAACCTTTCACCAACATGTGGAGACCAGTACATCCTTGTAGCACCACATACTTCCTCAAGAACAACAGGATAAAGCATAAAACATAATATAGATGATTAGCAAAATATCTCCAACTTCTAGTCCTCATCTTAATACTTATAATCCTTATCTTAATGCTTCTAATCCTTATCTTAATATATCATCATGATTTCATCTCTTCCGACAACAACCATACTCAATACATCTTTAATTTTCATCAAACAAGGCATGACATCCAACCATGATCATCAACAACATCAAAGGCATGACATCCAATCATGAACATCAACAACATAGAGTATCAACAACATGCATCTGTAACCACTAATGACAACCCAAACCAAGTGTAGACACAAGCATCAATGACAACCCAAACTAAGTGTACTCATCAATGAACAACCAATGCCAAACAACAATATCACAAACATATGTGCAACAATCTCCCAAAGTGTTGAAATCAATGACAACCAATGCCAAAATGTACAACATCATATCCTAAATTTCTCACACTTTTTGTATACATTGCATAAGGGATCAATCAATGAAATACATCATCATATCCATACATGTAACCACATGAATCTCCAGCATGCTCTTGTGCTCCATCAAGATACCTACAATAAAACCAAAGTGACCACCATCTAAAGCAAGAAATCCTCTCATCCTCCAATGTGCCACCTATGGAAGAAAATGAACATACTAAGGTGAAGATACACTTATCTAAGAATGCAAGCATCAAATTCAAGTGATAACAAAGGCTCCAAACAAGTTGTTGGTATTGGTAAAAAACCCACATGATTGGAAATAACATCCACAAAACATGCTAATACATCTAATCATCCAAACCTCATAGGTATCAATAACATCAGTAAAATCATACCAACAACATATGCAACCCATAAACTACAATCGCAAGCTCCCTGTATCAAACCTAACAATGAAGAACATACATATCCAGGAGCTCCCACTGCATGGGTAATGTCAAAGCATATCAAGTCTACCAATAAACACTATACCAAGTTGTGATAAATGATGAACAATGGAGTACCTCCTTAATCAATAATGTGAGAGTGGTTCCAAGGTGATATTTATGGTAGCTAAGGCATGCATTGTATGGTTTTTAGGCATGAGCTTGATATTAAAGTTATCCAAATCCTTAATTAGTGAAATGGGGGAAAATGTGGATGATGGGTTTTGAATGGGGGTATGCACTGACACTTTCCTTCCTTATTTCATTAGGAAAAAGAGATCCCCTATGGAAATATTGAATTTCAACCCTTAGGCGATTCAACCTTAATGGAGATCTTATTGTTTTCCTTATGACTGAGGACGAGGTAAATCAGCCTAAACTGCACTTTTGGGAGATGAATGAAAAATATCAAATGAATGAAATTATACAATGTAACACATGAAACATAAATTTCAAATCTTAATCTGATAGAATCTAGAAAGTTTCAACAGATCTGAGAAGGGTGTGATTTGATGCACCTATCACAAAAAGGTTGTTTTGAGTGTCCTCCTATGACTCATTCACCCAAGGGTGAATGGGTCTTTCTATAGGGGTTAAAAATATGTTTTTACAGTCCTATGCTCCTTGGTCTATAGTCCCGATTCCTCCAAGCTTCGTAGTCAAAACTTTGGAATTAAATTTTAAAAGTGAGTTTTTTTGGCTTGACAACTTTGACAACTTTTGCAATTTTTCTCTTTTGATAGATCTTCAATCCTTCTTCAACCTAATATTTGTAAAGCACACAAGAGAGAAATTTTTTTTTGGTGAATGAGGGTTTGCCTTGGTACAACCTTGTTTTGGTAATTAAACCTTGAAATGAAATGAATCATGAAGGAAATGAATGATGAATGAACACTTGCTATGTTGCAACTCACCAAACCCTTGAATTGAGATCCTTGAAGGACTAAAACTTAATACATCTCTCCAATGTCTTGATCTTGCATGAAATGGCTTGATTGGATGTTGATCTTGATGCTTGAATCTTGACTTGAATGCTTGAAACCTACATCACAATGTTAGCTCCAAAAACATGCATAGATGCAAATAACTTTGACATGATGCTTGAGATATTGAATGCTGCAACAAATGACTAAGAAATCTACTCTTGAACACCTTTGACAATAATCTTAGCTCTTGTGAAATATCTCAAAAATTTCTAGGTTGGTTATCTAGGATTTGAATTTGATAAAAAGACCTTGTATTTATAGACAATTTTCTAATTTCCCGAAAATTAAACATTACAAGCCGACATTTGAAATTGAACTTGGGATCATAAAAGGCTACCAAAAACATATTAAAATTTTGAATTTAGCAACTAAAGGAGACCCATTCGCCCAAGGGAAAATGGGTCCTAACCTAAATTTGCAAGACCTATTCATTTCAAGATGTTAAAAATGAAAATTGTATTAATTAACTACCGATTCCCCTTTTGGAAATTGCAATTAATTAGGCTTGTAGATGCATAATTGGGCCAATTAGAGGCTTAATTAAGTCAAATTTATTAAGGGACCCAAACATAGTGTGAAAATATAAAGTGAGTACATTTTTCGACACTACAATTAGTTCCCAAACTCGATTACAATAGGTTGCTAGTCTCTTTTCATTACACTTATATATTGGGCCCTCACCTTCTTAATAGTGAGCACACAATCTCCAAATACTTATAAGTGTTTAACCTTCTTTTTATGTTCAAAAAAGAGTCCACAAGGTAGATCAAGTCATATTATGCCACATTACTGGTGCAAGTAAACTAAAGTTAGAAGTCAACTAGAAAGGATTTCCCTTTTGGATCAATTAACTTGACTCATAGCACCACAACCTTATTTTGATTTAAAACCATAAAAAATTATTTCCCAAAGCTTATTATCAGTTCATTTTATTTGATATTTCAATTTGGGAAGTATAGTTGAGCTTTCTTTAGCAATATGTGTCGTAAGCAATTTCATGGTGGCTTACATGTTTCCTTCATCTCTATTTAACATTATTATGAATTGGAACATGTGTTGACTAAAAAAAGTACATGTTAACTTCATCATGTTATTATGATTTTCCATCACCTTCATTCACATGTTCAATGGCTAAGAGACAAATAGGGCAAGATAAATCACAATGGTATTCATTGTGAATGTGACACCAAATTGGTAGTAAAAGATCAAACATGAAAGCTATAACACCCTACTCGGACTTATAATGCTTTATTTTTTTGACAAATTCTTACCAAAATAAGAATCCTTACTATTAAGTGGCTCATTTGTAGAAAATAACTATTTCAATGCCAAGGGATTTCCTAGCAAAATAATCTCCTTTTCTATGACATCTACCTTAAGCTACTTAGAGGCATAATTAAAGGTAACGCTTGTGAATATGGTTTCCTCTTCCTCATCCACTAACTCCCACTCATACAAGAAACAAGTATTTATACAAGGGGTTTCCATGTATCATATATTTTTTAATTATATATATCAACTCTGATGATGACCATTAGAAAGCTAGAATTTATTATGCAAATATCTCATAATATCAATAACTTATTTGTTTTATTTTTTTGAAATTGAAAGCATTTAAATTTAAAATTTATTTAAACTAAAACACATTTCAATTTGGGGAAATTACAAAAAAATATAGGATAGTTGGATTATTTTCATTTGATAAAACATCAAGATAAAAATCCCCTTAATAACAACACAAGGTGCTCAACAAATTGAATAAAACAAGCTCAAACTCAACTTTTAACAATCACAATAAAACAAGGCATACCTCTTCCTTCTCTTTCCCACTATCAAGCTCATGTGTCTAGGGTCAAAGAGGATTAGTAAAATCCATCTTAAAAAAGATAAAATATTCTCAACCAAATAAAGAAGCATTCAACACAAAAAAATTCAAGAGCATGTTGTTATCTTACAACATATTTATTAGGAAAACAACAAGACATGCAAGAGAACTAACCCTCCTACAAGAAATAAGATAGAAAACTATCACTCTAACACTTTTCTTGCCAATGCTCAACAAGATTTGGACCTAATCCAAGAAAAAAACAAGAAGAAATAAGATAGAAAACTATCATCTCAACACTTTTCTTGCCAATGCTCAACAAGAGTTGGACCTAATCCGAGAAAAAAAACATACTTGGCCATAAAAGAATGGTTATAACTACATCTCACAAGAGGTTTCCAAGTAGCATCCACACATCTCAACTCCAACTTTACACACCAACACAATTGTCCATCTCCATGCACTCCTTCCTCATGAAGTGGGCGATCAAGTTGGTGCAACACCCACCTCACATGCTAATATCTTTGACACTAATAGGCCCCCCCTTTCTCATGAAGAGGGTAGTCCTTCAAACATTATCTCAGTCCAGTTTATTTTTCCATATGAGCAAGATTGATCTAACTCCACACCAACACATGAGTGCAACACATGTGTTGAGCTATATCTAATTCATATACATTCATGTTGAGAAGATTTGAAACAACATAATATGAAGTGCGTTAAAACAAAGCATTGATAATTTGTATTGTTGTTGGTCGATTCAATCCATTTAAGTTTATGTAATTATGTAAATTGTTAACACATTGTTGTATGCAAAGTAAAATGTTTTGACCTCATGATTTTTTTCTTTCAAGAAAAATGGCTTTACTAATTTTCCCTATATTGCACTTGAATATATGGGTTAATGAGTTTGACTCAAAATCTATGCAATTGAATCCTAATAAAACATCACAATTCTAATAAGTTTTATTTAACCTAGCATCAAAATTTTAACATATTGATTGAGGATTTACCAAAAGGTATATTTGAACTTTTAAAATATATTCAAACTTCTAATAAGCTTGATGTTTAAGATAATTTAATAACACAACTAGGATTTGATAAGGTTTTCCTATGCACTTTTAAGCATTAGAGATTTAGTCTTGGAAATGAAATGTTATAAAAGTAGTCTTATGATAGAAAACATTTAGTACCAAAAAAGTTGATGTTGTCTCACACTAAAAAGTGGTTTCACACCCCAAAATATAAAAAATAATGAAAACAATTTATTATATCTTCAACTATATGATATTATATCAATAATACTATTATTTTCCTCCCCATGCAAATATTGTGCCTCTTAACAATGTAAATGCTCTAGTAAATTATTAACTTAATAATAACATTGGTTTTCATTTCATTTAATTTAACCTTATATCTAACATATTTTTTATATAAATATATTCATGATAATATAAATCTAAATATTAAATTATCATCTAATCATAGAAATATTGTGCATACATATATTTACACACATACATTACAATTTTCATTTAATGCATTTGCATCCCATGTATTTCCATTTAACATTTTAAAACTACATATGTACATACATTTCACTTAGCTTAGCAACATAATACCTAGTTCATTTAAATCTTGTATATTTTACTTAATATAAGTACACAAAATAAGATTCATTAACAAAATCTTAACTTCCTCATAAAATTATCAAAAAATTATATTAGTAATATATAAATTAAACAACAATAATAATGTATATGTGCCTTCCAAAATCTTTACCTAACATGCTAATTTTTATGTTGAATATTTGTTTATTTTAATAGAAAGAATACATATTTTAAAATCACGTGTTTAAACAATAAATAGTTAAATAACAACATATACTTCATTCATCCATTAAGTATTGGAGAATGAACTACAATGAAATCAAAGAGGGCTAATCACTTAATGGTCACACACCCTTACATACATAAAAGAGGTTCTAGATTTTCAAATCCTAATTAATCCCAATTAACTTTTCATGTGATATCAAAAAATTCTAAGATAGATTGTTGAAAAGTAAGCCACACTTAAATTATAAAAAAAACAAAACTCAATGATAAAACATTTAAAATTATCTTATTTTTATTACCAAAAATCAAGCTTTTAAAAAGCCTTCAAGTTCATAGCAAGAGATACTATTTTGTTCTAGTTAGAGCTACATTGATACTATTAAAGCAACTTTTCTCTCAACAAGACTATGCTAACATTATATCTACAACATTAGAACAATTATCTATTTTAAAAAGAGAAAACTTGTAAAGTGGGTGACGATTAAGCACAAATCTCAAATGAAATTTACGGAATCGATAAAATCTTCCACCAGAGTGGTGATGGAAGAAGTTGGATTGTGAGCGGAACAATTGGTTCTGATCTCCCCATTGTTGCCCGTCAATACGCTCATTTGACTCATTTTTGCCATGGCCAAAGCAAATTTCTGAAAGAAGAGATCTTGATCTAGGGCAAAGTCTTTGACAATTTGCTTAGTGCGAGAGTTTGTGTAAAGATCTTGATCAGAGGTGAAGAGGCCCTGTCGATTCAAGAGGTCCAAGTAATACTTGTTGTCAAATACATTGGGTGAGCGGATGTCTAGTACGGTGGTGTTGGTGGAATTTGTGGTTGGACAAGTGGCTTTCAAGTTTTTGGCGAAGCTCTTGTTGAGAGTGATGTCCTGTGTTGGGTATAGTCGTTCTGTGAATGATGAGCAATGGCCTATGCCTATGGTGTGCCCACCTGTACTCACAAAAACAAAAACCAATTTACATAGTTAAAATTTATAAAATGAAATGTAATCTAATAAATATGTGCCATTTAACAAATAATCAAGTCATATTTTAACTTTTAATTTTGGAAAGAGAAACAACCACAAAAGTTGTTTATAATTTCCATAAGTAAAATTTGGAGGCCCCTAGGTGTCACATCATCAAATCATCACTTAAGAACAATAATTAAAATTTTATATACACTAAGTAATATAAAATATAAAATTTCAAATAATATTTAAATATGAAAAACCTTAAATAATAAACAACCACCATGTTGATTATTGACTTTTAAATAAAATGAGTACGAAACCTGAAAGAGCCACAAGGTCAGTGACATCAAGGCCTTTGGCAGCATAAGCTTCAATAAGGGTTGAGGCATTGGAAGTTGGCCCTGGAATGTTTGCAAGTGTGGCAGCTCTAGTGGCAAAGTTTAGGCTGTCCCTTCGTCCTAATGGCACTTTGTATTTTGGTCCTCCAGCCTGTTATATAAAATGATGATACAATACATTAAACAAATAGTTTTCTTACATGTATGATAAATCCTCCCAAATATTGTAGATATAATAACTAAATAATAATTTATTATTCCCAACTAAGAGATCTATGAAAGAGATCACCTTACAATTAAAAACATGAATTAAAATACCACTAAGAGATCTATTTTAAATGGAAAAATTAAGAAAAAAAAAAAAAAACTAAAGAGAAAAAAATTTCATAGTTCATAACATTAACTTGACTGAATTTGAATATATGAATTACTTAAAATCGTAGAAACATATATACCCCTGAGACGGAGTCGCGAGCTGCCAGAGCAGTAATGTCTGCGCAGGACACGACGACACCGCAGGCTTTGTCCACACGCTTTTTAATGTCGTTTATTATTTCAAAAGCCTTCGCCCGCAGCGTTAAATTCGGAGGGGCATCTTGCTCACTCGGTCCGCTTGCTGATCCATCCAGCAGAACCGAACCATCACAGCCCTGTGAAAAACCTTTCAAACATTTAACACCAACCCAACAAACATATAAACATGGCGAAACAAAGAAATTACTTAAAACCCCACCTGAACAAAACAGTCATGAAAGTGAAGACGTAGCAACCCGGCGGCCTGGGTGACATTCTCCTTTAAATAAAACTTGATCCTTTTCTTGACAATGGATTCCAGTTTGGGACAGGTGCTCTTATAAAACGTCCATGACAGTCCATTCACCAGAGGAGGGTCGTCATTTAAAGATAAAACGTTCTCTGCTCCGGCGCAAGCAAGCGAAACGGAGAGAGCGAAAAGCAAACAGAGCACAGAAACTTTCTCCATTGGAAAAAATACAGAGCTTAGATGTCCCATGGAAGAAACGGAGCGTAGGTTTTTAACAGCTCTGAGAGTGTGAAAACTCTCTCCGAACAGAACAGAACAGAACAGACGTCAGGACTCAGATTTGATAACTTCTTTTTATTTTTCTCTTACATCGAGGAAGAAACTTACAATCCGATAAGAATCCTTTCTAAGCTGTATTCCATCAAAAGTGGCTTTTTTCTTCACCGCGTTAAAAACCAGAACGTGTTCAATTGGGCGGCTGTTTATGTGGGGTCCACCTTGAGGCAAACAGGCAGGAATCCGTATATCGAGCACGATGTGTCTTTTGTTTAAGATTGCTTTTCAATGATCATGTGGTTTAATGATAAAATAAATTTATTTTATTTTAAAATGTCTGAGTATTTAGTATTCTATATCTAACTTTAATTTTAATTCTAATTCTAACATTAATTATGATTATAATTCTATATCTAACTCTAACTTTAATTCTAATTCTAAGACTAACATTAATTCTAATTGTAATCTTTACCCAAACTCTAATTTTAACCATAAACCTATATCTAACTCTAACATTGATTTTAATTCTAACCCTAAACCTTACCCTAATATGGACCCTACCCCTAAACCTAATTCTATATCTATTTCTCACTGTAATCCCAACACTACCCCTAACCCTAATCATATCCTTAAGTCTAAGCCTGACCTTAACTCTAATGAAAACCTTAACCTAAAACCTAACCTTAACCCTAATAATTTAATGTCTTTCATGTTGTGTTGCAAATGCTACTAGCGCACCCACACACACACATATACTAGTTTATTTAGTTGAAAGTAGTTTGATTTTTTTTCTTTTGCAATTAATAATTGATATATTGTTGGGTAAGTTGTATGTGAGTTGAAAGTAATATGTTGTAGGTATAAATCTTTTAAATCATATGCAATAGGATATGGTGTTTTGTAATTGTAATGAAAATGATTGATGAAAGGGTTGAAAACAAGTAAAAATTCGAATTTTTTTCTTTTTAAAAATATTTTTTTGTTCGAAAGTGAAAGATAGTATAGAATAAGTAGTATGTAAACTGCTAGCATGTACAAGATTCAAAAATGATTAATAAAATGGTAAATTCTTTTATGGGAAAGTAGGAAGGTTTGAATTTGAACCTTCTACTTATATATGATTTGTAAATAAATAATTGTTGTTATGTAGATTCTATAAAAATGAATAGTTCAAATTACGGATATTTATTTTATCACTCTACAACATTACTGACTTAACTAGACATGGATATTTATTCTATTTAAAATAAAGTTAAAATTATGATTGATTAAACGTTTATTTTCTATTAATCAAAATTTATCCAAAACATTTACTTAATTTGTTTTTACGTCGAAGGCGTCCCATGCTTAGTATTTGCGAGGTATTTTTACGTCTGGCGGTGTAGATTCATGGACAACCAATCGCTTGCGATCAAATGCATCTGAGCGACTCAATGATTTTTCTCGGATGGCATAGAGAAGTTATTGCAGAAGATGGAAAAATATCTGTAGAGCAGTTATTGCAGAAAATGATAAATATCGGGGCAACACATTGCAGAAGTCGACATCCTTGACAGCACGACAGAATGCCCCAATTTCTATTTGAAGCAAAATATCGACATCCTTGAAAGCACGACACAATTATATTCGTTTTGCTTTGTGTTTGAAAGAAGAGTCCAGGTGATCATTTTTCTCCTCTGCATCATTGAGACACATACACCAATTTGTGCAGAAACTTGATGTATGCCACTTGTTGCCCTGATTTTAGTGACAAACCCTAGGTTTGTATGGTTTTCTAAATACATTCTTTTAAATTTGCATACCCTAGATTCGTATAGGATTGTTTCCACTATTTCGTTTTGCCTTGGAGCCCTTGCTTGTAAATCTGAGATCTGTGCGGTTGCCACTGCAAGGGATGAAGTATGAATCCATTTTGTGCCTAGCTGTGCATATCCTGCAATCATGGAATCCCATGAGACCATGTTTCTTTGAGGTACTTTGACCCCCACACAACTCTCATACCTCCATGCTTCCACATTGACTCTTGGCCCCTGCCCCTTTACTTCTTCTCCTTGTTGCGTGCCCTCTCCAAATCGATTGAGGCCTTCATTCAAGCTTCTTCTTTTTCTACCTTACTGTGTGCCCAACAAGATGATTCACCCCAAATCTCATTCTATTTTTTTTCTGTACATTTCATTTAATTGCCAAATTGTTAGTGATTCACCAGTTTCAGATTTAGTTTGAGCTAGACAGGCAGCAAGATAGTCAGAGAAAGTCTCCAGTTGCTCTCTAAAATGGATAGTGAAATTTGTAGTTTCTTCAAACATTCTCTTTATTTTTATCTTTATGCACTATATTTGACATGAAATAACAAAATCGGTCCTGTATTTTTATTAATATTACATTTTTTTAATCTTTGCAAGTTTTTGTCTATTTTTATGTCTTCAACCAAGGTAATTGAATTACATTTCTACTTTTTCTATCATATTTGGATTTTCAAAATAATTGCATGTTTGTGAGTATACAAAGGTAATCTTTAAAGTTATATGTATTTTAGTTTCTAGTTTCCTCAGCGAAGGAAATTGACAACTTAAGTTGTAAGAATTGTTATATATTAACTACCTGGTCAAATAAAGGGAAAATGTAATCTACAAATTGAATTTCTACTATTGCCTAGTTTCCCTGTATAAAATTGTATAAACACAACCATGTCAAGTAAGAATGGTAGTTGATTACAAATAAGATCTATACAACTCTATACATTTAAAAATAAAAGTATAATAGGAATTTTCCTTTTCCCTGGAAACAGACCAATATTGATTCAAAATCCATGATTTGAAAAGAAAGAATGCATGTGGTAAATCTATATTGAAAAAAATTAATGTCCACTTATAATTATTGGAAATATGTAATAAAAAAAGGTGCAGTACTTTCCATTGCAGCTAGTCCAATTCCCTCAATGCCAAAAATTATTTTGCAAGATTCAATTCATATAAATTTCTAGAAAGCATTTTTTAGAGCATGCCCCAAAAAACCATAAGACTTTTTCCTGAACTAAAGTGCTTCGGAAATAAGATAGGTTTTGATACAAAAGATAGTTAGGAGTTTAAAGCTTTGGGGAGATGGCGATATGTAAATCAGAAAACCCTTAGGAAACTATCTAAAGAGGTCAAGAATTACAACCTTAAGGATAATGGATAGTCACTATGCAAAAGGCATATGCAAAGATCAAGGATGACATTCTTAGTGAAAGCAGTTTAGGTGCTACAACTAATGATGTTGATGTTTTGAGAGGTTCTTTTGGCATAGATAATGTATTTCAAGCTCTCAGAAGTTTGCAGCATCAATGTTAGTTGTACCAATATCCCAACATTATATCTAACATGGGCATGAATATCACAGGAAGTGTCTAGAAGAGAGGAATTCAAATGTCATGTTTTATTTTAAACAATTCTACCTTTTGTGGGAAGGCTTGTCAGAAGGTTTATGTTGGGCTAGACAAACTCCTTGGAACTTCAATTTCTCTTGAGGATGCTTTTTCTTGGACTCTATTAAAGCATTTTGATGATGACCAGCACGGTTCTTCCTCTCGAGGGCATAGTCAAAATATAATTATGGAGTGCAACACAAAGATTTATGTTGCTCATATACTAATGAAGATGTTAAACCTTTGCACTGTTTGTGAAGCCAAAACTCATGAGATGACAATATCAATAGATGACAAAAGGATGCAACAAGAAATGATAGTTAATATGAGGAGAAAATATAGATAACAATGAGAAGAAATGACAGTGAAATATAAACAACAATATACTATCAATATGAGTAGCAATACAAATCATTCATGAACAACAAATAGATCATAATGAGCAACAATATGCTGTCATAATACTGTGAAAAACTTTGCACTGTTTGTGAAGCCAAAACTCATGAGATGACAATGGCAATAGATGACAAAAGGATGCAACAAGAAATGATAGTTAATGTGAGCAAAAAATATAGATAACAATGAGCAGAAATGACAGTGAAATATAAGTAGCAATATACTATCAATATGAGCAGCAATATAAATCATTTATGAACAACAAATAGATCATAACGAGAAACTCTGTAGATCATAATTGTCATCTATTGCTATTGTCATCTGATATCGTTTTCTTTGCCAACTGCTTGTCTAAATAGTTCCATTTATATTCATGATTTTCATGGTTTCAACATTCAGTTGTGATGAAACATTTAAGTTGTTTTTTCCATGCAACTAGTTAATATGATTATCTTCAATTGACAGGTTACAAAGGCTCACATTTTAGAACCACTTTCTTGTTTGTTATTATGCATGTCTTTAGCATTAGTAACATCAAATAATTGTGATCATGTAATGGAGAATGAGATTAAACTATTAAACAATGGTTGGGCATTTGCAGGGATAGTTCAATAATTCACAAATCTCTAATGAAAGCTTACTTTACAATCTATCTTATCCAATAGATCCATCACCAGATTCCTTCATCAACACATATTTGACTTTGTTTTTGAGTGCTTCCCCCTTCAAAATGATATATAGTGATCCAATGAAGAAAAAATGCACTCAAAAACCTAAGAATAGAGGCTAATACAGGGATTGATCAAAGTCAAATGCACTCAAATGCACTAAAAAAAAGGCTAATGCACTCAAAAACCTAAGAATACAGGGATTGATTTTTCTTGTGATGTTTGGAATTTGTTGAGTCTAGCAAATTATGCTCTAAGAATAAAGGCTAAGAATATTACAGCTGTAACATGTTTTGTTTAATTTTTTCTTTGATGTTTTTGAGGTTTGTAGATATGCTTTTGGTCTATTTAGAATAAAGGCTAAGAATATTAAAACTTTCTTTGTGTCTGAAAATATGGTGTATGTAATGTTTGTTGGCTCATTCATTCATGTATGACCGCTTTTGTGCCTAACCTTTCTTTCTATCTAAAAATTATGGTGTATGGTTATCTTATTTCTATGTATTTCTTAACCAACACTTCTACAACTCTTTAAGCAGTTTATTTTTACAAATTAGTAGTTTACAACTCAACATAACTCTTCCCATCTATTAATAAATAGATTTAAGAAAATCTATAACTGGAGAATTGCAAAACAAAAAACCCAGAATAACCAAATATTTAGAAAGCAAACAATTTATTGTTATTTGAGATATTACTACAAGTTTGATATGAGGTTAATTGTTTTAGACCCTAGAATACAAAATTTGCAACTATGTGCTGAATTTTAGCATGCTATCAAAGCACTATTACTAAAATCCTACAAGTCCCTTCAATATTCAAATCCATAACTTGAGAAAGTATTACAGAAGATTCTAGAATTTTTTTTCCTTGCTAAGAAAATAACTTTCATTCCCTTCAAATCCATAAATGTTTGATCTCTTATAACATAAAATATTTATATCATGGAGAGTCTTTTTGAGTTCATTGGTAATAGGGTGTGAATTGTGAATGGAAGTTGACTTTTTTTTTTTTCTGAATTATTTTGATATCTGCTATTTGAATTTCTTTTAGTTTTAACTTTTCATAGTCAATGAAAAGCCTGCTTGTTGGATATTAATAGTGCATATGTATAAATTGTTTGGTAATTGGGAATTTGAAATAAGGTAGCTGTAAATTCTGATATACTTAAATCTATTTTTTGGCTTTAGGTTTACTTCACTTGTAAGAAACTTCTACCCACTTTATCCTTTTGCATCGTTCATAGCAACACACATATTGTGTTACATCTTGTGGTAAGTCACTTGTTGCATCTTCACTTTGAAATGAATTTTATGTTTATTTGGCTGGCCTATCACCCCAATTAGTCGTGGTGGTTGACGCCAAATCCCACTTAAAATGGCTTGGGCCTTGACCATCCACAAATCATAGGGGCTTACACTTCAAATGGCTACCATTGACATCGACAACATTAATCGTCAAGGCTTGACGTTCACAACAATTTCTAGTCACACAACTTTCAGGCCTTCGTATCCACTTTGCATTCACTTTTGAAAGATACACATGCATACAACAAAGCCCATATGTTGCACATAGGATCAGCGAGGAAGCTCGCCTATCAAAACTATCGGCCTCAACCAATTCAAATGCTCAACTTTTTTTTAGTTAACCAATATGTACAGGTCTGTTCACTTTTAACTTACTCTTTTCTCTTTTTATGTCTAAATTCCTAATTGCTTGCACATGTCAACCCTTTCAGCACATACCTTATAAACACAAGCATATTTCTATTTTGCAAAGACTTCTTCATTGACAACACCTCAACTGACATACATGTTGTCTTTCAAAATCTTCTACACTATCAACAACACCCAGTTGAAATGCTCAAATTCATTTCACTTTAAAAATCCTTTAAGGTACGTTTTCTTAATACTTAGTCCTTTCTCTTTCAATGAGGACATTTCTTATTTCTTACACATCTCTTTGTATATTGTAAATTAATATATAAGATGTATTTTTTTGTATATTGTTGTCAAACAAGTTTGGACATTTGTAAACTGGATTGGGATAAATACAACTCTCTCTTTGTTTGTAACATAATTACAATTTCTTTTGAACCATACTATACTAGTCTATTGTTGGCATGTTGTGTCTTGAAGCAGTTGGATATGGATGATGATTAAAAAAGCAACGAACCTAGTGTTTTTATGTTCCATGGCGAATATAAGTCATTATGCATCAAGTTTTCTTGGTTATGGTGAGTATATCTTCCTTGCTCTTTACTTGAACAACTTGATGTATTTTTTGTTTTCTTGTGATTTTTTTGTTTACTTCCCTCTAAATGGGCTTCATTTAGATTGTGTTGGATGTACACAGGTTTCCCAAATGTTGTTGTTAAGCTGTATCCATTACATCTCTCGGCTATATCTAAATACAAAGAAACATCTACAAGTGAGGATTTTTTTAAAAAATAGGCTCTCTTTTTTTACCTTTCCAAATGCAATTTTTTTATGTACTTACATCTCAACAAAGGTGGATGATATACATATGTACAACTTATGACCCCAGACTTAATTTTCAAACTTGAAATCTTAATGGGGATTTATAAATTACATTTTATTTTTTGGGTGTAGTTATATTATACAATAGACTTGAAGCCTTCTCAATTGTGTATTGCTACAAAATAATAGAGTAAGATTGAATTCAATCTTATGAAGAGTGTTAGTCTACATTCTCAATGTTGTTTTCAGTAACTTTAACCAAAATGGATCACTAAAAGCCTGCAGACAAAATACAAATATAATTAAGAACAAATTCTACTCATAACATAAATATTAAAATATGTTCTTTTTACATTTTTGTTACACCATCTCAAAAGTAGGCCTCATGTTCACAACAATTTTGAGAGTCACTCAACTTTTGGCCTTCGTATCCACCCTGCATTCACTTTTGAAAGATACACATGCATGCAACAAAACCCATATGTTGCATGTACGATCAACGAGGAAGGTCAACTGTCGAAACTTTCAGCCTCAACCACTTCAGTTGCTCAACTTCTTTTCAATTAAACAATACCTACAGGTACACTCACTTTTAACTTAGTCCTTTCTCTTTCCTACTTCAAGCATCCATTCTCTTCCTTAGTTACCACATTTGATTTCTACACATCAACCATTTCAGCACACACTTTATAAAGAGTTTTCTTTCACAACTACTCATTTGACATTCAAGAAGTCTTCTAGGATCTTCTACTCAAGCTATTGTTCCTCATACTTTTGGTCTCCTTCCAAACTTACTGCTACATCCAGTCTCATGCTATGGTAAGTTGCCAATATGTATGCACATACAAACAATAATTGAATTTTTCTATCAATTTTAAATGGCTGATTTCTCTCATTTTTTCCTTCACAATTCCTAACAAATCGGTCCACTCTAAGATCCATTGCCAAAAACATGATTGGATATGATACCACACTTACAACTGGAACCTTCATTACTCCTTTTGAGGTATTTTGTTGTTATGTTCAGTTGGCTACCTCTTCTTGTTATATGTAATCATGTTTGAATGATTAATGATTCATAAGAATATATATTTGTTTTATAAACATAGTTGCATTTTAATGATCAATGTAAACTAGTTGCCTGATGAACTTTATGTCTTTTGAAAGACAGACTCCTTCATAGAGAATGTGTTGCTCCTCAAGAACTTCACTCTGCATGCATTGTTGTAATTCAACTATAACTGATAGATCAACTTTATAAACCCATTCAGATTCTTCTTTTCATTTTCTTTATTTTTGCATGCTTGTGAGATGTGCATACAAATCACATCCAACTTAAGATTAGAGAGTGTGAAACACCCAAACACCTAGAAAAAATTGTACGATGCTAACTTCTAATGACTACAAAAAGTTAAAGGATTTTAGACCTACTCCTGAGCTCTTGAAGCCAACAAGCAACATTCTTAAAAGTCGGTCTCCTAGTGATATAAAAAACAACAAGGGCACCAAGAGCACCTTTGTAATAAGTAGAGGTGACAACCCTGAACCTCTCCTGACCGATAGTGTCCCAAATTTGGGCCTTGATGTCCTTGTCATCGATCTCCATGCTCTGTGTCTGAAACTCCACCCCAATTGTTGCCTTTGAATTCACATGAAACTCATCCCGTGCATATCGAGAAAGTAGATTTGACTTCCCCACTGCAGAATCCCCTATCAACACCACCTTAAGCAAGTATAGTGGTTGTTCATGTAAAGGTATGATATTAAATATGTAACAACTGGAAGTCCTAACGCCTCCAACCAACAACAATACACTTGGTAATCTCAGTTTATTCTGCCCAGAACAAATTCAAGCTTTCCCACACCCTAGTCCTTCCAATTCATAGAATGTTATCTTTTCTTCAACATGTCTACTTTCAAGTTTTCTTAGTTTTAATTTTTGGTTTTTTCTCTTTTCCTTCTTCTTAACGCTATTTTTATTATAGTTATCTGACAATATTATTTGCTATTTAATGTATAGTAGCTGCAGCTGAACCTGTAAATGCAATGGTTGCTAGATATATTTTCAGATTGAACAATACAAAACATCCTCATTTGTCTTGTATATGATCTTAATGTTATGAAATCATTTGATAACCTTAACAACTCACGTGAGGAATTTTTAAATCAGACAATTTTACTCAATTATCTAATAATTTAACTTTGTTGTTCATTCAAAGGTTTTGATGACTTTTTCTACTGTTGATCGTGACCTTCCATCCTATTTTATTTGACAGGCAAGCCCATCTGATCCCAATTTTTTTCCATTTGTGGTGCTTGGAAATAAAATTGATGTTGATGGTGGAAACAACAGAGTGGTAGGTGGATTGATATTTCGATTACCTAGTTCTTTAGAGTGGAATGTACTTTTGAAGTACCTAAGCACAAATATTGGCTATTACAGGTTTCTGAGAAAAAACCTAGAGCATGGTGTGCTTCTAAAGGCAATATTTATTCCTTACGTCGAAACATCCGCCAAAGAAGGGTTGGGGTTCATTGTCCAATTCAAGACTATTTTTTTGCCAATATACTGGGTCTTCTACTTTTAAGACCAACCGTCCAAATACAAAGCATATTAAATTCTACATTAAATATTTCCGCTCAAATTTTTGTTTGCTGTTATCAACTATATATGAATTTTACAGCTGTAAATGACTTTTATCACTTTCTAATTATCAAAATAAACACAAAATTCACTATATTGTCTTAGACGTACCCATTGCACCCCTTGCTAGTTATAACATTGCAAATTACTGTTTGTTCTGTTTGCTGCTGATCTGTGGGTCCCATAGGCTGTTTGGCCTCGTGGACGTTATTAAAAGTCTTCATTCATTCATCCACCATCTTGAAAGAGTCATCGATTTTTTTGTGGCTGCAATTGAGTTCGAAAACAAGGCCTATTAAACACAATTATCCAATTTGAGACGTTTGGCAAGATTGTGGGTCCCACACTCAACAACTCCAAGTGGTTGATATAATTTTATTGAAATATCTTTGCAAGTGACGCGCAAATTTCGAAGAAAAAGAGGGCATCTTATTCAGAAGCTATTAATTAGCATTTAGAGCGCGTCGTACGTCAATTGGTCATTGTACGGATATAATTACTGGGTTTGCAGAGCGTATGGGAAAAGATTAAACGTACTGTACTGTGATTTAAATACTATCCAGAAGATGGGCAATATAAGGCGTAGACTCATTCCAGATATCTTGGAATGTATGTACACCGTCCCTTGCAGCAGTTATACGAGTCTCTTTTAACAAATATGTTTTTTTCAGTCGGCGGTGAGTCCCACTTGCACCTACTCTTTAGAAATCGAAAACAAAATATCTTCGTTGAACTTCACATTATGCTGTGTAATGAATAGGGTACGATCCTGCCTTTTAATATTCTCATCATTAATGTATTAATGATTCTTCAATTCAACTATTTACCATGATGTCTGTCCAAATACAAAAGTTAAAACAGTTGTAAAAGGAAAAGGATTTGAAGGTGGGCCCAGTGGTAAAACTTTGGGATTTTTTCAATACCGCCTAAGGTTTGAGCCTCATGTTTTCCAATAGTGGCCTTGCAATTAATTATATAAAGACAATATTAATTAAAAAAATAAATCATTATAATGGAATCAGATAAATAGGTTTTTTTCTTTTGATGGTAGACATTCAATTTAGAATTTCAGTTATTAGAGAAAGTATTGGGGTCTTCACAATTATAGATGGCAGCAAAACAATGAACATAGAAGAAATATTATCTCAATATTTTTTCTATTATTATTGTGGGATGAAATATACAATTTAGATATCTTCTTTGTTTTCTAGTAATAGTTCTAAGTGTTCTCTCTTAAAATTTATGTAGATTTTTTGGTCTCCACAATTCAAAAATATATATTTATAGATTTTTTTTGCTTTAATTTTTAATCTTAAAAGTTTGTTTTTAAAATCTATTAAAATAAATATAATGAAATAATGCAAAACATTAGAAAAAGGATTTGTATGTTTAGATAATACAAGTTGCATCAAAATAATGTGAATGTAAGGATAACTTTGTCGTAACAGTTAGTTCAATGACTTACATGTTGAAGTGTGAAGAAGTGGTTGGTGTTTTTTTTTATCAAAAGTAATAAAATGAAGAACTCCATAATCCATTTAAGAATGCTTTAGTTATTAGAGGTATGTAACAATAGAATATCCAAAGATTTTATCAACATAATATTTTGTATTCAATTATTTATATTATAAGTGAGATGTATAAATAAAACATAGCTCTTCTTAAACAAACTATTTGAAATTTATTCATAAATTTATGAAAATAATCAATAAAATATAGTACAAAGTATATAAAGATCACAAAGCCATTGAAACAAAGGTGCTATTGTGTAATTTCATGTAATCTTTACAATAATGGTGGTTATGAAATGAGTGGAGAGATGAGTCCATCAAGTTTTTGTATGATCATCATAAGTGTTTTTTATTGCAACACCAATAACACATGCAAATGGTCTCCCACAAGGTCATCTACATAAAAGATAGAAATTATGTGATGTAGCACACCATCAATCATGTAATCCCATTCAAATATCTCAGCCATGAATGCATGTGATAATAATTTGAGAATTTTTACTCACTTTAGATGGATAATCCTGATAGAAGGGGTTAATCTCAACCCCTTGCAAATCATAATAATTTAGATTCAGTAGGTTAAAATATTTAGCATTCACTTATTTTTTATGAAAATCCTATTTTAATATGGTTGAAGAATTTACACATATCATCTTCAAGACAACTCCATAGTGATCTACATGATTAGCCAAATGATAAGTAGCAAAATATATTGTTTATTGCTCTTGTGTATATCTAATATTATCCACACTTAACTACACTCAATTTTATCTCATTGCAACATTAATTAAATAAAGTCAACCATCTAATTAACCTTTCCAATCATCTTCCAAATCATTAATTGAATAAATCCTAATTATTTATTTAATTAATTTATCATCTACACTTGCTTCATCTATAATTCACCCTTCATTAATAAAAAAATGTATTCATCCTTTATATCATCATCCTCAAAAAAAATAACAAACTATTTATTTAATTTATCTCCCCCTCAATTAATTAGTTAGCTAAAATTAATTAATTGACTAATTAATTTACTTGCACAAGTCAAAGCATGCTTAATCTAATCAATCACTTTTCATATATATCCCACTTATTTAAAAATTCTCACCTAATCATAGCCATCCATCCTACTTATTTAGTGTTATTGTTGTTATGAAGTCCTTTAGGTCATATGTAACTTTTGGGGATAGGCCCTGTATAGTTAGATTTTGTGCTAAGGGATTAAGCTACATAACCATGCTAAGTGCTTTCCTTTCACAAAGTGGTTGTGGTATAAATTTATTTGTTATTAGGTCACCCCAAAATAGTTTGTCCCACTTTTTGGTCAAAATGGGACATTGAAATCAACATTCTTCACCAATTTTTCACTTTTGAACACCTATAGCAATTAAAACATTAATAATTTGAAGATGTGAACTAGTGATTTTATCTTAGATTATAAATTTATTTTTTAAAAAAATTAAGAAATAATTTGTGAGTTTTTTATGTAACTTTTAATAACTTATTCTCTTATAGTTAACAATATTTTTGAAAAGTGATGTTACTTCAATAACGCATAACTTTATTTGTAGGAAGGCTAAAAATATAAAATTTTAAATATATATTCATAACACCAATAGATCTAGTACATAAATATTTTTTCATAATATTTTGTTGCATAATTTTTTTATATTTTTGAAGTGAGATTAACTATAATTCAGACATAGGTTAGTTCGATAACAGATAATTTGATTTGTATGCACCCAAGTTAACTTTTTTTTTTTGTTGAAATAAGAACATCAATACCTAGTGCACATATATTTTTCTAATCTATTATACTATTTTTTATGTGTGTGAAACATAGACCCTGATGATTGCAAAAAAACCTATGTCAACTAGAAAATAAAACTAAATATTCAAAATTATATTAGTTAAAAAACTTATTTCGATTGCTACAATCCTACACATTATCATGTCTTATTCATTTCATTTGTTGGTCCAATCCAAGGTTGGAAACATAAAATCTTGAGGAAAATCTAAGGCCTAAGATGAAAAGGTCACTTTGAGGGCCTTTATTTGAAGGTGTTAAAGGACCTTAGTTTGAAGGTATGTTATTTCCACAAAAAAATCTTTAAGAAAACCTTCAAATGAAAGTAATTTTTAAAAATAGAAAAAAAGGTGTTATGCCTCGTTGTGCTACTACTTATTTACTTTTACCTAGTAGGGTGAAATGCTTGAAATGAGTGTATTGTGTTTTATGTGTTTTGGAAATATGAAGAATAAATGTTGATTCAATTAAATGTTGTTATGAAATGATTCTAAATATGAAATATCTAATGCAAATGAATGTATTATTTTTTAGCTGACTACTATTGCAATGTAATAAGTTGGATGTAAGAATTGATTCAAGCCTCTTGAAGAGAGGGGAAGTATCACTCAGGGAGAAGAACTTAGTCTAGTAACCTTTGATAAAAGACCTAAAATGAGCTTTCACACACACACACACACACACACACACACACACACACACACACTTCTAGTTTTTATCAAGTTGGGATAAAAGTGGGAAATAGTGAGTTATCTTTAGTCTTGCTTATGGTTTATTTGTGAATGTTCTTGTTTAGAGGTTTACGATGTTGATTCCCTTTGTGATGAGTGAGTTCTTCTTTATGTGTTTCTATTTAATCGATAGGATATATATACATAAAATGTATATATGTATGTGTCAACGACAAACTCATACACATGAGTAATTACGTGCATGAGTATACGAGGATAGAAGTATCAGCACATGCTCATGGATGGATTACCCATATGCATGGGAATATCAATTAGACAAGATGACATATATATATATATATATATATATATATATACATACCATGTATATATGACGATCGATATGGTTGTGTTAATATGTGCTTTAATATCAAAGTATGATATATATAGTATGCGACTGTATATATATGTATATTAACATTCTGGTATGTATTGATGTAATGGAAACGTCCATACAAGTATATTAATATATATATATATATATACGTATATATATGTATATATACACATACATTATTATATAAGAAATATGAGGATACATATGAGTATCCATATATTGAATGATACAATTCTATTAACTTGTGAACTATGTATATATAATTATATACATAATAAATTGATATATATATATATATATATATATATATATATATATATATATATATATATATATATATTAATAAAGCAATATTTTCTCTAAGCGCAAAATTATCATATAGCGCATAGTATTTTAAACTTAGCTTATGCTAAGTATAGTGCTCAACATATTTCTATTAAAATAGCGTTATGGAAAGCAACACATGAATATAAATTTAAATGATGTTTTAAATTTTTTAAGTGTTGTAATGTAATATGGACAACGCTAAGTATAAGTGCTTATGTTGTCGTTTCTTTCCAATGTGTAAACTGGTTGCCGAGACTTTGCCAAAGCACAAATCAATAATAAAGATCATGCATAGAATGTGTGTCGACCAAGTCAAACAATGAATACAAACCCATATTATTTGGTGTGAATAGTAAAATGTGGCGCTAATTGATAATAATATGAATCAAATAGAAGTCCAATACACATTATGAATTTACAAAATGTGAAGCATTTTGTAAAATGCAGATTTAGTCAAGCACTCAGTTTGCCAAGTAAGTCGACCTGTAGGAGGCAGATACCTTACATTTCTGATTATCTTTCTTGTTGTTCTTTGAGAAGTGCAACTCATTCTCTTTGGCTGCATATGTGTTTGCTGAGAAATGGATTTAGTTGCCACCTTTTGTTTACTTTGCTAAGTCAAATCATTAGAGCTAAGAAGTGTCAATCCTCATGCCCTATTTCTAGCCTTTAGTTGTTGTTTTTTTTATATAAATAAAGGAGCTATCTACCTCATTTGGACACATCATATCATTGCATTCTTTTTGTGTATTTTTCTAAGTAGTTTTAGTTTGGTTTCTTGAGTTGTGAGTGAGTTATTTTTGTAGGATTTGAGAAATGCAAATCCACAGACCCCGATTAATACCTGCATGCAAAAGACTTGTCACAGAGAAAGAGACGGATCAAGACAAGGGTTTGGCTCTCACAATATGCAAGATGAATTCCAGAAAAATGAAATAGAGCATAAATGAAATACAAGAGATCGATCCTTATAAAAGGAGATCAAAACCTAAAAGGAAAACCTAACCCTAAAGGTGAGTGCATTTAATAATTAATATTAATTATTAAATGACTAATATGTGTGCAAGGCGAAATCTTAAGAGGAGAGTAAAGTTAATTAATTACTTTACTCTAACACCCCCCCTTAAGATAAGCAAGAGTGCAGCTACAGACTAGTGCAAGAAAGCAAAAGAACTACAGTGCAAGAAAGTAAAATTGGGTCCCGGCAACTAGGCCTGATCAGGTACCCAAGTACAAGGAAATCTCTATGAAACGGAGAAAAGGAGAAAACCCAGTGGGAAAAAACTCCTCTCCAAAAAGAGATGCAAAAAGAAAGTACAAATGAAATGTCTCAAGAGACTCTCTCAAGAACATATGCAGATATACAATCAGATACCCCCCCATGAGAGAGAGTGGAGACTCCAAAGCCCCCCCAGAATGAGAGAACCCCTGTGCCAATGATCAAACCAATGTGTCGCCCCGGAGGAAGAAACAGATCCAACGGTCGAAGAAGAGGAAATCCCTGGAAGTGAGGTGAAAATGGAAGTCCTGGATGATGCTCATTGAAGAACTGAACTGGAGAATGAGTGTTTGAGTAATAGAATGGTGAATCAAACAACTCAAGATGATCCTGAAATGTAATCTCCAATGAAGAAGGGATAACAGGTGTGTTGAATCTATCATCTGTGAGGAAAGGAATATCCTCAGATATGGCCTCAACAATTGCACTTGATGGCTCGATGAGTGGAGCAACAATGTTAGTCACAACTGAAGAGGTATCCTGCTGAACAAATGTGATCTCAACAGGAGGAAGAGGTGTAGAAGTCTCAACACTAGTCTCATGAACAGATGGAAGAACACATAAGTTCAAGTGACCGAACTTCTCCTCAGATACTGCATGCTCTCTTGTAGAAAGAGAGGGAGATGGTGGACCAAAGTGTGTGAATGCATACAATCGGGAAGAATGATCAACTGTCCCTGTTGCAACAATGTTGCCAGTCTGAATGTCTCTGATGTGCACTGAATCAGGTGTGAACTCAACTGTCTTCCCTGTCCCACTGTGAGCAATCTGATAGATGGAGAGAAGGTTAGTGGACAAAGATGGAACACATAGTACATCATTGAATGTACCGTCATCAATATCGATAGAACCTTTCCCACATACACTCATATAAGTGTTATTACCCATCAATATGTGTGGTGAGGACGCAGCCTCAAAAGATGAGAACATGTCCTGAGAAGATGCCATATGGTGTGAAGCACCTGAATCCAGTAGCCATCTAGATGAATGTGAACTGGTGGTTGCACATAATGCATGACCCTTATGTGGGGCCTGTCCATCTATCTGGAATGATGGTGAAGAAGAAGACCCGCCTGAAGTAGATGAAGAAGAGTGATGAATATGGTTCTTCTCAAGAAGAGTTGTCAAATCTGAAACCTGTTTTGCATATCCATCTATCTTCTTCTCATAACACTTGGACTCATCATGTCCTAGCTTAGTGCAATAAGCACACTTAGGTCTATCTTTCTTCGATGATTCCCCCTTAGGAGAAGGTGAATCAGAAGTCTTCTGTGAACTAGAATCCTTCCAATGCTCTGTGGTCTGTGGTTTTTGTTTCTGCTTCTGCTTCTGCTTCCCCTGATATGACTGTGCTACCAATGCTTGGTGCGGTGATCCTGTGAGAGCATCCAACTGTGATATCTTAGCCTGCTCTCGTGTCAAACGATCACAAAACACCTCAAAAGAAGGCATGGTAAAACGTGCACCCAAGGCATCCATAGTGGAATGGAAGGTAGATGAGAATATCTGAAAGTTCCCATGAAGTTTTGACAAAATCAGGTAAATACACTCTGTATCAGTCTTAACCTTACCACAACCCTGTAGAAGAGATCTTTGTTGTTTGAATTTCGTCAGAAAGTCCTCAATGGAGGGAAAAGAATCAGGTACAAGTGAAGTCAACTCTGCCTCAATCTGCAATGCTCTAAACTCGTTGATAGTGCCAAAAAGTCCCTCAAACTTGGTCCAATAGGCCCTAGGTGTGAGACACCCTTCAAGATGAAACAGGAGACTGTCTGAAATGTGTAAAGCAATCAATCCCATAGCCTGATCCATATTGTTCCTGTGCTGCATAACCTCAAAGGCGCGAGTCAATGGAGGCTGAACCGCATCCAAACAGGACCATAACCCTCGAGACTGAAGAAGTGTCATCATGCGACCCTTCCAAGTGTGATAATTATGCGGTGTGAGAAGCTCAATAGATCTGTCGGCCATGCTGTGAACTGTGCCTCAACTGCTCTGAATGTGTTTTTTTTTTTTTTTATTATTTAGTGGTCTTTCAGAACTAGACAGAAGATGCAGAAGGGGTTTGTTTGTTTTGTTTTGGTGTTTATAGATTCTATTTTCTGATGTAGATGACAGAAAGCAAGAAAAAAACACCCCCCCACAATGCAAAAATCCAATCCCCAGTACAAACTGAAAGCCAGAAAACAATAAAAAGCAGTAATTGGTATGAGACAAATCTCTGAGTACCTAAAGAATTTTCTGGTGAAATAAACTGAAGATCTGGAAAGAGCACAGAACCACCTTTCTGACGCCTATTCGTTTTCGAAAAACGGAGCAAAATTGAGCAAGTTATGCCCCTCGGAGTGCAAAAATATCATCTAACTTTGACTGCGAAAAACTACATGCAAACTGAATATTTTTGAAGAAATTCATACACCATCAGAACGGGCTCAGAACCAGCTTTCCGAAAATATTTTGTTTTCGAAAAACCGAGTTCGTATGCAAAAGTTATGACCAAAATACCAAAACTGCTCCAAAAAGGTTTGAATGTTAAGCCTGGTGGTCAGGCTAACCGCTAGCATTAACCGCTAGTTTTTAACCGCTAGCGGTTAACTGACGGCGGCGCCCATAACTCTGTGATTTTTAAATATTTTTTTCGGATTGTGTGCCGTACCAGGCCGTACGACCCAGAAATGAAAAATTTTGCCTCCCGGAGTCACTGTGTCCGATTTCGACGATTTGACAGTCGATTTAGGGGTTTTTGGGCACTCTGAATGCGATGGTGAGGTCCGTTTGGGTTGAAATTGCTCCAAAATTGCAGGTACGCTCTGGATCAGGAACCCTCAAAAAAACATCAAACCCTCGTAGATCTAACACCGTGAAGCCAAATTTGATGAATTTTATATCAAAATAGGGGTTTTTGGATGCTGCGAGCTCAACGGTGAGGTCCGTTTGAGCTCAAAGTGCACCAAAAAAATAAACCCCCTATTCCAAATAAAAACTAGAAAACAAACACAGATCTGATGCAACCAAACCTAGATATCTAATCCTTTCAAAAACTGAACAAGCTGCAGCAGATCTGGCTCTGATACCATGTAGGATTTGAGAAATGCAAATCCACAGACCCCGATTAATACCTGCATGCAAAAGACTTGTCACAGAGAAAGAGACGGATCAAGACAAGGGTTTGGCTCTCACAATATGCAAGATGAATTCCAGAAAAATGAAATAGAGCATAAATGAAATACAAGAGATCGATCCTTATAAAAGGAGATCAAAACCTAAAAGGAAAACCTAACCCTAAAGGTGAGTGCATTTAATAATTAATATTAATTATTAAATGACTAATATGTGTGCAAGGCGAAATCTTAAGAGGAGAGTAAAGTTAATTAATTACTTTACTCTAACAATTTTGAAAGAATTTGAGAGAGGTTTTTGATAGGGAGTCTTTAAAAAATTGGGGGAAATATAGTTGGGAGTTTCTTATTGAGTCTTGAAGGTTGTGCTGGGAATCTGAATCGATCAATTAGAGCATTACAAAAATAGGCATGTTGATTCCTACTCTTCTATACTTGTTTTATGTTTTTGAAAAGATTGTGTGACATTGTTTGATTTATTTGGGAAGGTGGATCTATTGTTAAATAGGGAAAGGTTATTTGTTTCTTTTATGGAAGTGAAAGGAAGGTTATAGTAGTTACTATTAAGATCTATTTTGTTTTATGTGTTTGTACATATTCCATATGAAGGAATGAGTGGACATAGTGGGTACTAAATACTATGTAAGGGATATAGCTTAAGTAGCTAATGGATAAAATAGATAGATCTAAAGTTACTTAGGTTACTTCGTAGTTAAATATAGAGGTAATAGGTTATTCCCAGGGTTAGGATAATCCAATGAAGAGGATAGCATATGCATAGATTATGAATATTCAATATGAATCAAGCTAGGAAGGTGGGTGAATATATGACATCTCTTGGAAGAGGGAATGAAATACTTTGGCCAAAAGTAGTGTAAGTTGCCACTCTTTACACTGTCATTCATTGTGATCTAGGTTTACATAATGAGTTTAGGCATGTCATATAAGTAGGTTGTAGCCATTGTGTGATAGATCTAGATATGTAGGACACAACACCAAGCTAAAAAAAGGTCAATATTTATTACGAGGTTTCCAAAAAATCTCTTCTTTGAAGGGTAGGGCCATCTATCAGTATGATAGTTGTGTGGGGGACCGTAGTTAGTCCAAGGTTGGTTGGAAAAAAAGTGCATGAGTGATTCTTATCCTCATCAGTAGGCGACCAATATTTGCATGGAGGATTTCCAAGACTATTTGTAACTATTGCTAGTAAGCTCTGTGGAGCCTTGTTTATGTATTTGTATCCATTATGATGGAAAATTGTAAAAGAGAAGTGATATCATGTTATCAAGTATTATGTAATCATTACTTTGAAAAGTTGTGATAATTTGTTAAAATGCAATGGAAGTTTGGAAAGAATATTTATTTCAAATGTGCATGCTATCTTTATAGTTTTGAAAAAGAAAATTTTATTTCTCAATTTGAATAAGATGCTTAATTTTTTTACTTGAGGTTAAAACTTAGGGAAATTATTGTGTAGAACAATGGACATGTTACGCGTGGTATCAGAGCTACCAGGTTCAACTCTAGAACCTATGTGCTTCCTTTGTTTTTCCTTCCAACATTATGAGTCTAATGTTTGGAAAAATTCTTGTGCCAGGATGGTGCATCTTAGGTTAATTGCAAGAAATTCAATGATCATAAATGAGCGCTACCTATGGGCCAAGAAGGAAAACGAATCACTTGTTCATACCATAGAGGGAACCAACTATGATAGCACCATCTAGTTAGGTGATACCAAGATAATCAGTCACACTCTATCACAAATTAGTCAAGAGAAAAGAAGGATGAGAGATGAAGCCAATTTCAACAACTTACCATCTGTTTCTCTGGCTAGATCAAACTCATTATCACTATCCAAGGATATGCCCTTGAAATGTAGTGTCAATCCAAAGTTGATATTTAGAAACCCTCGAGAGTAGTACCTATGGCTTAAATAATTGTTATAGCCTCTAGTGGAGAATCAAAGGGATACGTTTCCCAAAATTATGTATTAGAAGATAAATCTAAAGGTTACTATCCTTTTTGGGATAAAGAAGAGAAAATGAGAGATGAGCAAAAATTTGAGGGGTATACCCCATTGAGCTATGTGTCTAAGAGTGAATCTGATGGATACTCTCCTCTTGACTATTTGAATAGTCATTCTATGTAAAAGAAAGGATATTGAAATCCTTATGAATAAATAAAAGACTATTTTCTTTATCAAAAACTTGCGTATGAAATACAATAAAATTTGTACGTATATTTTCTCTTTTGAAATGTTTTCCTATGTATTTAGGAAACCATGATAGGATCTAATTTAAGATGAACCTCTCGGTGTAGCTAGACAATCTTTAAGACAAGAACTAATCTTGAAGGGAGCCAAGAAGTAGGAAAAGGTCAAAAAAATTTGAAGCCAAGTTGGATCGACTTCTAGAAATAATGGATGAAACTAATGCAAGGATAGGAAATCTTGAGCAAGAAGTGAGGGGAAAATAAATAATGGAAGAAGAAGTCCCACTCAATGAAGAAGATGAAGAATTTCCCTACAATGAGGAAGTAGGGCAAGATTCTAGAAATCACACTAAATCTAAGGAACAAGAAAGTGAAAGAACTCAATCATATTTTGAGGGAACCAAGAGAAAGCGTGTAACAATTGAATTGTCTAGGGATATGAGAAAGATTACTTGTCCTAAATTTGAAGGAAGCACCAACGGAGAAGAATTTGAGGCATGGTTAATTCAAATGGAAAAGTACTTTGAGATAAGGAACTATTCAGAAGTTACTAAATTTGTATGGGGAGCATTTTAGTTAGCAGAAGAACCATCTAACTGGTGGATGAACAAGAATATGGAACTTGGAATCAGTTCCTTAAAATTGACTTGGAATGAGTTTTTTGAGATTTTTTGAAAGAGGTGGTTACCCCAACTCTTTTTTGATCAAAAGCTCATTGAATTTCAAAATCTTAAGCAAGGAGAAATGTTAGTGAATGAATAGTGGGAGAAATTCACTCACCTCTTGAGGTATGTACCAATGTACCAAAAGGATAAGAAATTTTGAATTAGAAATTTCATTATGGTACTAAATTTCCAAATAGGTGGAGAGGTGGATGTACATGGACCAACCATCATGGACCTAGTATATGAGAAGGAAATCAAGCAAGAGAAAAATCTCAAAGCCATTGCGGTCTATAGGGAGAAGAAGAATGGAGGAACTCAATTTAAAAAAGATTCCAAGAAGTTTAATGAGGGGAAATAATTTCAAAGGAAAGGGGATTAAGGACCCCACAATAATTGGAATAAGACAAGGAAGGATCATCGAGGAAATAAATTCAACAACTATAACGGTGGTAATTATAACAAAGCTAGAGGGAATTATGCTAATTTTGAAAGGCCAACAAAGAAAAGAGGACCAGTAAAAGGATTTTATACATGTGGTGGGGATCATTATGCTAGTTAATGTCCCAAAATACCATCTAGTACACAACCAAATGGTAACTCACTTCCTCCTCAACGAGTTATGTTTCAACAAAGGATCCATGTAGTAGTGGACAATTGACCAGCTAAGTACCAAATCACCCTAGTGGAAACTCTTGGTACTTTGCTTGGTCTACATATTTCCATACTTATTGATACTGGAGCCACAAAATTTTTTGTTTCACCTAGAGTAGCTATCAAATTTCTAGGAAGGTTGGTTTTATGGAAAAATCTTGGGTTGTAGAATATCCAAACCAAGCAAGAGAAACGGTGAACCAATGTTTATTTGAGGCAACAGTTGAACTTCCAAGTTTCTCAATGGAAGTAAACTTATACATAGCACCCTTCTAATCCTATGACATCATCTTGGGTATGAAATAGTTATGGAAGCATAGAGCTAAAGTGGATTACCATGCTAAAACTATAGAATGTCTAGATGATCTAGGTAATCTGGTATCTTTTGAGGAACACCTAGAGAAGTAAAACTGCGATAGATTTCAACAGTGCAAATGCATAGAGCAAAAAAGAAAGGTTGCCAACCCTTTCTAGTTAAATTAGAAGAATTCAAGGAAGTCACTCCTCAAGATAAAGTCATGTATGGTGATATGCAAGAAGCTAAAGAAGGAGAAGTGGTGGATTCTAGAGAAATAGATATGGAAAAGTATCCAATCTTATAGAAATTTGTGGATGTCTTTCAAGAAGAACTACCTGGACTACCACCCAAGAGAGTATTTGATTTCTCCATTGATCTTGTACCAGGGTCGGAACCTATATCCAAAGTACCCTATAGGATGACTACAATGGAATTAATTGAACTTAAGTCACAATTGGAAGAGTTGTCCAAAGGATCAATAAGACCCAATGTTTCACCCTGGGGAGCACCAGATCTTTGTAAAGAAGAAGGATGGTACCTTACACCTATGTATAGATTATTAGATGCTTAATAAATATATGATAAAGAACAAGTATTCGTTGGTCCGTATTGATTATCTTTTTTATCATATGCGAGGAGCGACTATGTTTTAAAAGATTGATTTGTGATCCGATTATCACCAACTAAGGATCAAAGATGAAGATGGTTTCAAAATTGCTTCCAAGACTAGATATAGTCATTACGAGTTCATAGTCCTACCCTTTGGACTAAAAAATGCACTTGCAACATTCATGAACCTAATGAATAATGTATTTAGAGACTGCTTGGATAGGTTTGTATTAGTATTCCTAGATGATATCTTAAACTATTCCAAGAATGAAGAGGAGCATTGCAGACATTTAGAGATAGTTCTCCAACAGTTAAGAGAGCATAAGCTATATGGAAAAATCTCTAAGTATAAATTTTATTAGAAGGGAAAGCAGTACCTGGATCACGTATTTTTAGAGAAAGGGATTACACCTAATCTAGCTAAGATAAAGGTGGTGCTTCAGTGACCAGTGCCCAAAAGTGTACTAGAGGTTAGAAGTTTTATGAGTTTGGTTGGTTACTATAGGAAGGTTTTTGCAAAATTTTCTAGAATAGATTTTCCTATTACTTCATTACAAAGGAAGGGTAAGAAATTTAAATGATCAAAAAAGTGTCAAGTGACTTTTTACTTTCTCAAAGAGAAATTGACTACTACACCAATATTGAAGGTACCTGATCCAGAAGGCAACTTTATTGTCATTACAGATGCATCAAGTGAAGGATTAGGATTAGTTTTGATGCAAGAAGGGAAATATATTGCATATGAATCAACAAAGTTAAATCCCTACAAAAAATTTATGCATCATGTGATTTGGAGTTAGCGACAGTTGTTCATACATTGAAGATGTGGAGACATTATCTAATGGGAGAGCCTTTTGAACTAAAGAATGATCATCATGATCTAAAGTATTTATTTATCCAACCCAATCTAAATGAATTATAAAGAAGGTGGTTGGAGCTAATAGCCAACTATGACTTCAAAATCAACTACATTAAGGGAAAAGAGAACCGTGTTGTTGATGCCCTAAGTCGAAGAAGCTGTATTGCCTCTATGATAATAATTCAATCTGACTTCAAGGGAAAAGTGTTGCAAGAGTCCTTGGGTGACAAATTTAATAAGCAAGTTAAGCAAGAACTCACGAATAATCCACAAGATGAAAGATATGAAGGTTATCACTTTGAACCAAACAAATTATTAGGGTTTAAAGGGAGAGTATATGTACATGATTTAGAGTAATTAAGGAACTTGGTGTGGAAAGAATTTCACAATGCACCATACTCTGGACATCCTAATGTGACGAAGATGTTGGTAGATGTGAAGCCACTATATTTTTGGAAGGGTATGATGGGGGATGTTGCAAGATTTTTTGCAAGATGCTTAGAATGTCAAAGGGTAAAAGAAGAACATCATCACCAAGTAGGTCTTTTATATCTACATGATATACCTGAAAGCAAGTGGCAAGCCATTATTATGGAATTTTTGCAAGGTCTATCTATGTCAAGGAATAAGTACAATTCCATTCTAGTGGTGGTAGATAAGTTAACCAAGGTAGCACATTTTATTCTTGGGAATATAACTAATGGAGCTCCTTTCATAGCTCAAAATTTTATTCAAGAGGAGTTTATATTGTATGGAATTCCTAACAAGATCATTTTAGATAGGGATGCTCGTGTGACATCTAGATTTTGGCAAACCTCATTCTCATCGCTTGGAACTAAGTTGAATATATGCTCAACTTATCATCCAAAAATAGATGGAAAAATAGAAAGATTAAACCAAGTGCTTGAAGATCTATTAAGAATGTATTGCATGGGTCAACAATAAAAGTGGGAAGATTACCTGCCTTTGGTTAAGTTCACAGACAATAATTCTTTTCTCTTAGTAATAAAATTGGCTCCATTCGAAGCATTGTATGGCAAAAAATGTCGAACTCCTATAAGCTGGGATAAGCTAGAGGATAGGATAATTCTTGGGCTAGAGATTTTATTAGAAATAGAGGAGCAAGTAAGAATAATTAAGCAAAGGCTAGTTGAAGCTAATGATAGGTAGAAAAGCTATGTAGATCTAAGTGGGTACCCAAAAATTTTATAGTAGGGGAAAAGGTATTGTTAAGAGTGAAACCTCATAAGAGTTCCATCAAGTTTGAATTTTTTTCCAAACTAGCTCCATGTTATGTAAGTCCTTTTGATATTCTTGAGGAAATAAACCCAATTGCTTACCGAATTGTGTTGTCACTAGCTCTTCCCAATATGCACAATGTCTTTCACATCTCATACCTTAAAAAGTATATACCAGGGAATAACCATGTTATTGATTGGAATTATTTATAGGTACATGACCCATGAGTGGTAATAATCGATCCTCTCAAGGTGCTCAAAACACGTAAGATTTGCTTGCGTAATATAGAGGTTCTGCAATGCAAAGACTAGTGGGACCAATATGCAAAAGATTTTTCCACTTGGGAAGATTATGCTAAGATTAAGAAAAAATTTCCTCATGTCTTGCATACTTTCAAAAGTTCTTAAAAAACAATTATGTTAAGATTATACTTATACTTTATTTATATGACAACTACTTAAAATCATCGGGGATGACGATTCACAAGGGGGGATATGTTACACCCCGTTGTGCTACTACTTATTTACTTTTACCTAGTAGGGTGAAAATGCTTGATATGATTGTATTGTGTTTTATGTGTTTTGGAAATATGAAGAATAAATGTTGATTTAATTTTATGTTATGAAATGATTCTAAATATGAAATAAATTTAATGCAAATGAATGTATTGTTTTTAGTTGACTACTATTGCAATGTAATAACTTGGACACAAGAATTGATTGAAGAGAGGGGAAGTATTACTCAAAGATAAGAACTTGGTTTGGTAACCTTCGATAAAAGACCTAAACTGATCTTTCACACACACACGCACACACACTTCTAGTTTGGTCAAGTTGGGATAAAAGTGGGAGATAGTGAGTTATCTTTAGTCTTGCTTATGGTTTATTTGCAATTTTTCTTGTTTAAAGAGGTTTACGATGTTGAGTCCCTTTGTGATGAGTGAGTTCTTCTTTATGTGTTTATATTTAATCGATAGGATATATAAACATAAGATATATATATATATATATATATATATATATATATATATATATGTATATGCTTATGTTTCAATGATAAAATCATACACATGAGTAATTATGCACATGAGTATACGAGGATAGAAGTATTAATGCATGCTCATGGACGGATTACCCATATGCAAGGGAATATCAATCGGACAAGATGACATATATATACATACCATGTATATATGATGATCGATATGGTTATGTTAATATGTGCTTTAATATCAAAGTATGATATATATATAGCATACGAGTGTATATATATTAACATACATGTATGTATTGGCATAATGGAAACATCCATACAAGTATATTAATATATATAAATATATATACGTATATATATGTATATATACACATACATTATTATATATAAAATATGATGATACATATGAGTATCCATATATTGAATGATATTGTAGTGTAGGAAAATGCATACCCTTGCATTTTCACACTTGTTTGGGCCCACCTTGCTTTATTTATCCTTCTTTATGTCTTAATTGGCCCTATTTTGCATCCACAAGCCTAATAAACTACATCTTTTTTTGGTTAATCTCGACGATCATCAAAGGGAAAATGATCATTTAATGATTATGTCTGTGTGTCCTTGATTTTTGGGTTGGGACTAAAACACCACCTAGGCAATCTTAGTGCCCCAAAGGTTTTGGGACCGTAATTTTGAATACACCTGAAAAGGTCCCTTTTTGGAGTTTGTGCCCCGAGATTTGAGCCTTAGGACAAAGATGCCCCCTAGGGTGTCTTCGCCCTCCTTGGCTTATTTTTTAGGATTTAATTTCAAATTTTGGCGAGATTTAGCCTCCTTTAATTAATATTTTCCTATGTCAGCTTGGTGTGATGTAATTTCAAGATATTAAGCATAGATAAGTATAAATACAAGGTTCATTCATTCATTTTCATATCTAAGCAATCTAGCAACTTGAGTATTCATTCCTAATAAAAAATTGGACTTCACAAGAGCATTCAAGAGCAATTCATCAAGCACTTGCCATCATCAAGATTCAAGCATCATTCTTGCATAATGTGTGTTTTTGTGCTAACATTTGTGATGTAGGGTTTTGATTCAAGCAAGCAATTCAAGCAAGATCTATTAAAACATTCCATTGATTCAAGATCTACATTCAAGATAGCCACTTCACACAAGTTTGCATACTTTACAACAAGGGTTTGGTGAGCTGTAACATTGCATGTTGTTCATTCATCATTTCCTTCAATTATTCCATTTCATTTCAAGGTTTAATTACCAACAAGGGGTTTGACCAAGGCAAACCCCCATTTACTAACAATCAAAAAGTTTTTCCTCTCTTATATGCTTGTGATTGTAGATTTAGGTGGGAGACTTGATCATTTGGAGTGAAAGATTGCAAAGTTGCAAAGTTTCATTACAAAGTTGTCATCTTCATGTAAACTCACCTATAGGTAAAATCTAATCAGAGCTTGAGATCTAAGAGGAAGCAAGTGCAGACCTTGGAGCTCATGATCACATTTAGAGTTTTCAAAAATCTAGAATGAGACTAATATGCCACCTAGGGCGTCTTAGTCCTCTCAGGGGTATTTTTTAGAGATTCTTTGAGATTTTGTTCTGAGATTCAAAGATTTTGCATCTGCCCCAAAAAAAAGCAGCGAGACTAAGACAATAGTAAGGGTTTCTTTGTCCTCCCTGGCATATTTCGACAACTTCTTTACATTTCTAGAATCCTCATCACATCTCCAGACTTCCCAAGTACACACATCCTATCTTGCTATTGCATAATTTCATCATTTGCATCCCTCATTTAGCTTGCATAGCTAGGGTTTGTAGGTTGAATTCTTATTTGTCTTCTCTAGGCATTTGCATGGTGGTGAACCCCTAAAAGTTGAAAGAAACCCCTTACTAGGTCCTCCTAATTGAGAATTGACTCATCTTGTGAGGTTGATGGTTAATCCAATTAGGGTTCTTAGGAAAATATCAAATGAACTAAGGAAAATAGGTGAACACACATCATCTCATTTTTCAATGGTTCATTTTGGTGAACCCGACCTTGTTGAGCATTCGCTTTCTAATTTGGAGTCCATACAAGTCTTAGATATAGATTGGATTCATTTCATCTTGCATTAGTGAAAGTGCATCTAGGGTTTCTTGCATATTGCATTAGTGAAATTGCATCTAGGGTTTCTCATATTTGTATTAGTGAAAGTGCATATAAGTGGCATTTTTACTTTCTTGCATCATTTCATTTCATTGAAAAATTGAAAAGTGCATTGTTAATCATTCCAATTGCATTTAGAAACATTGTTATTGTATTGAAAATTGAAAAAAGTGCATTAAAATTTGCATTCAATTGCTTGTTATTAGTTACTTTTATATGCATCCATTTGCATAGTCTTATGTTTTCCAACATCAGATCCATGAATAGGTAACTTGTAGAGACTATTAAAAACTCAAAATTTTCTATTTTCTAACAAAAACCTTTGCTAGGACTAAAATGCCCTTCCTGGCGTCTTACTCCCTCTCAGGGTTTTTTGCTTATAACCCTCTGTTTGCTATTTGTTGTATATTTCAGTCCTTTAGGAGGACCAAGAAACCCTTCTTGGCGTCTTAGTCCCTGTTGACTTTTACTTTCCAACTTTAGGGTTTCAAATTGCTTTTTTGTTCTTCTATTGGTTGCTTTCAGTTTTCTTTTTCAGTTTGCAAAATTGTTGCCATCTCAATTTATTTCATTTTCAAGTGCATTTGCTCAATCTTGCATCATGGATATGTGCATCAAATTTTTTTGGATGTCCCTGGAATCTTTGGTAGATGTGTCAAGTTGTGAATTTGGTAATGATCCTAATGATATTGAACACACTCATGCTTAATCAACTCCTAATGCATGTCCTCCTCGTGATGTTGACATAATTGGAGAAGATGACAACATCATGAATATGTCCCTCAATGACTTCCTTAACAACCTTGAAGATAATGCTTCCTTATATCCATCCACAAAACAACCAAATCCCCCTACAATACCACCTCTTGAGATGTTTGGTTACTTCTCAAAATTGAAATAAAAGTTGAACCTAAGTTCCCTACAATAGGTGAACCTAGTTCCTCTAAACAAACAAATGCTCAACCATCCTATGATAAAAAAAAGTAACACACACTCCAATCAACCTAGAAGAAACATATGGAAAATACTTCACAATATTGAGCAAACAAGGATGTGACACAACAAGTGAACACGAAATTCATCAACTCCTAGAGCAAATATCAACCAATGAAAACACAACAGGGTTAGGATATCAAGACCCCCATCGCAATGTGCAACCTCCCTGAGAATACCTAAGACTTCGTAGTGATGGTATGGTGATATTTGATTCTCCCCCTGATATCAATGTCCTTCTACCTAAAGAACAACCAGTGACTCACAACAATGACAAGAATGATAGGATCACCTTAGGTCCTCCTCCTTATTCATGTACAAAAGTTGGTGAATATAGCAAGCACAAAACATATTACAAAATAAAGAAACCTCAATTCCCTTGTCCACCATCTTCAACCGTATCAAATTTACACATACTTTTAAGTCAAGGACTTATCACATTACCTTCCATACTTGAAAATCTATTTCCAAATGCTAAGAACAATAACATATCTTATTGCAAATATCATAGAATTTTTGGTCATAGTACAGATGCATGTCACACCTTAAAATAGATATTTAAAAGGCTTGATATAATAGAAATAGTACCTCAAAGTGGGACCCTAAACCTCTCTTGTCATGTAATAGTTGTAGAACATCCTATTCTCACTATTACATGACCCTTCCCATCACCTACCTCAGCTCATTCTTGCCTTGCACTTAGTGGGGGTAAGAAGTAGATGGCCTTACCCTAGTAAGGCATTTGTTGTTGTCCCTTAGGTTCTTTATCTCCCTTCCACATATACAGACTGAGATTGGAAGGTGGATGACTTGATTTAGGTTGACTTGCCTATGCCCTACTAGTATTTTTGCTTTCTCTTGTGTGATTACATGCATGTATTGTGATCCCTCGTGATGTTCTATTTGATGTTCCCTCTCTCTTTGTGCATGCCTCTATTTGAACCTTCATTCTTCTATATTTCATAAGCTCTCCGCCTTTTCATTTATCTTTTCTTTCATTTTATTTTTTGTCTTGCATTTTCATTTTGGGGATGACACAAGGCGTCGAGACACCCTATGTCTCTTCCATGTTGACCCAAAATATTTTTCATTATCTTTTCCTTTCTCTTTTCATGTTTTTCTTGTGTTTTCCTTTTGGGGATGTTGCAAGGCGTCGAGACACCCTATGTCTCTTCCATGTTGACCCAAAAGATTTTTTATTATCTTTTCCTTTCTCTTTTCATTTTTATCTCGCATTTTCCTTTTGTGGATAACACAAGGCATAGAGACACCCTATGTCTCTTCCATGTTGACCCAAAAGATTTTCTTTTATCTTTTCTTTTCTCTTTTCATGTTTGTCTTGTATGTTTTCCTTTTGGGAATGACACAAGGTGTCGAGACACCCTATGTCTCTTCCATGTAGACCCAAAAGGTTTTCCTTTGCTTTCACTCTCTTTGTGTCATTCTTCTAGTTCTATGTGTATTTGGGGAATGATGATAGTTCTGAGCTCTCTAATATCATTGCAACAAAGAAAGATACTTATCTCGAATCCATAGATCCCTTATGTATTTCTGGGGGGCAACCTTCTTTTCCTTTTCATGTTTGTCTACTTTAAAGTAATTGCTCGCAACATGGTGTTAGAAATTTCATTAAAGTGGGGGCATACATTGGCATGATTTCATTTGCATTTATTTTTCATGTTCCTTGATGTTATTTTCTTACTTCATGCGATGTGTTTTCCTCTTTGTGGTGACATTGGGAGTAATGTCCTTCAAGAGTGTGATCTATCTTAGCAAATTGCATTCCTCTTAGTGGTGATGCAACACACTGCATTCCCTAAGTTGTGAATATTTTATCCTTTGATTGGTCCTCTTTTGGAGACATTAGGAACAATGTCTCCTAAGATTAAGACCTCACATGATCTAAGAAAAATCCCTTTGAACATCCCTCTTTATTGTTGTGTTGCTTCTTATGCCTTATTAAAGTCATGGAGGTATGGCTTTGATATGGCCCTTTGGGGCTCACCTAGTGAAAAACTAGCTTCACTAGCCCTTGTGAGTGTGCATTTTCCTTTTGTGCCTTATTAAAGTCATGGAGGTATGGCTTTGATATGGCCCCTTGGGGCTCACCTAGTGAGCAACTAGCTTCACTAGCCCTTGTGAGCATGCATTTTATTTTTTTCCTTATCATAGTCATGGGGGTATGATGTTGATATGGACTTCTTGGGGCTCACCTAGTGAACAACTAGCTTCACTAGCCCTTGTGAGAACGTATTTTATTTTGGTGCCTTATTAAAGTCACAGAGGTATGGATTTGATATGGTTTCTTGGGGCTCACCTAATGAAGAACTATCTTCACTAGCCCTTATGAGCATGCACTTTCTTTTTTTCCTTATGATAGTCATGGGGGTATGATGTTGATATGGACTTCCTGGGGCTCACCTAGTGGACAACTAGCTTCACTAGCCCTTGCGAGTGTGCATTTTGTTTGCATAGTGGATAGCACATTTCACTTGTAAAACTTTTTGGACAAAAAACCTAGACCCAGTCCACCACGTTGAATAACTAGTTGAAGTTTGATCCATTGCATGTTTCATTTTCCTTTTTATTTTTCCTATCTTTGATGGTGTATGTTTGCGATCTGATTATGGCTTCATATATCATTTGCATGCATGTTCCTTTGTGCATATGTTGGTCTGTCATAGCCCATAGGATCTTGATCCGGGGGCTTGGCCACCCTCTTGATTGTTGTCATCATATCTTACCAAAATTTGTACATTTGAACCCCTCTTGATTACATGGTTGGCTACTTTAGTGTGAGTGATAGGGAGATTGGATGAATCAATCACTGACTCATGCTCTGGGTCTTGCTTGGAAGACCTCTAGGGTGTCTCACTCCACCACTAGCAACCTATATAACCTTTTCCTTCTTAAGATCCCCTGATTATCTTTGCCAACCACCTATCAACATAGCTCTTCCTACCAAATCAACCTTGGTGCAATCTTATAACACTAGCTCTAGCCCCTAATCCACCCTAAAGGCTACTAATCCTCCAAATATTTGAATTTTGATTTATAGGGGTGTGGAGGTGCTTCTAAAGTCCTCAATCCATCCTACTAAGGGTGTAGAGGGTTCACCTAACTCCATCTGCAAGTCGCTCTCACAAAATCCCACAATTAGGCCTAAAAGGCTACTAGCCCTATTAGCCCTATTAGGTCTCCTTCTTTGAGAAATCAGGCTTGTTCTCCAAGTCTTTCCAAAGAACACCCCAATCTTTCCTTGGGATTCTTGGTTCATATGCCCACCTCTCGAGGATTTTTGGGGTCTTGGCCCTCAACTGTCCATACAAAGCCCTAATTTGAAAATGGGCAATACTAGGCCTTTGCAAACTCTTTCCTGACTTCACTGCAAAATGTTAAGTACTTCCCTCACTAGATGGATTGATGGAGTTTCAGTCTCCTTACTATGTCTTGGCAAGATTGATACCTGCCCTCTCCAAAATGTAATTTTTCAGGAAATTGACACCCCTACAAATCAAGTGCTCTGCACTATAGTCTTCCCTAGCCGGACACTTCTTGGCTCGCCTAGAAGAAGAATTCCACAGTGAATCCGGTGCTGTCAAGGACTCCTAACCCTACTATATGTACATCCATGGAGTCTAGTCATAGTTCCCAAAGGGCCGTACAATTTGTTTGGTGGGAAAGTGATCTAACACTCCATTCTTCCACAACTACCTGGTTCATACCAGTAACAGTATGGAAACCAAAACAATTACACATAATGCTTGGAAATGAACAAACTAATAATATAATGCCACTTAATGCTTGAAGAAAAAGTGCTCTACATCCTACACAAGTTATAGTGTCACATTTACTCCATTAAAACATCAATTTAATGCAAAAACTAGAATTTCACACACAATCACCATTGTTTTTCCTTGAATTCAAAAATGTCAACAATTTCAAATGCTTCCAACCTCACTCCCATGTCGAGGCATCCCATAAATAGGTCACCAATTCAGGTATCCTCCCCCTTGGGCTCTCCTTGGCCGCTTGTAACTCCAATTGAGCAACATTTTCAAAAATTTGAAAAACTCTTAAAAGTCCTAAACCTCACTTGTAGCCAAAACCCAAAGACACCTATTTTATGGTCAACATGACCTTCATTTGACCAATGCACAAAAAAATTCCACTAGGGCACAAACAAAAATGAACTAGAATAGATTGAAAAGTTGTCCTAGACAACCTCCTAAACAACCTAAGACAACCTATGGGTGCTCCTGCACCATTCTCCTCCCCTTTGCACACACACTAAGGAATGTGGGGAGAGATCAGAGACAGATCAATGCCCTGCTTCTTGAAATGAGCTTCATCCACCCATGTAACCTTAGAGTTTGGTTTTCCTTTCCATTGGATGAGATGTTCCATGTACACCTTATGCCAGGTAGACTTCTTCACTCTAGGTTCCAAGATCCTCTCTGCTTCTAGCTTGTCCTTAGGAGGTAAGGCTATATTACTCACATCCAAGAACTCAAGAAATCTAGACTATTCTGATCCATATCAGTGATTGGTCCTTTATACTTGATCAAGTTAGCCACATTAAACATTGGTGAAATACTTAAGTCTACAGGAAGCTCCACCTTGTAAGCATTCTTTCCATATTTAGCTAACACTTTACATGGTCCCACTCTCTTCATCTACAACTTAGTTGGTGCTCCTTTCTACAATCTGGATTTGTTGAGATAGACCATGACATAGTCCCCTACTGCAAATTGGAGATCTTTCCTAGACATATCCACCTTAGCTTTCAACTTGTGAGTAGCCACTGTAATTGTCTTCTTCACTTGCTCCTGAATCTCCTTCATGGTCTGAGAGAAATCCTCAGCATGGCCACTCCTATGCTCCATAGCTCCTAGATCTCTGAGATCACACACACCTCTTGGGTGCATTCCATATACTATGTCAAAAGGACTTCTACCTGTGGTCCAGTTCACACTGTCATTATAGGCATATTCAGCTTGTGATATGACCATGTCCCATGTCTCTCCATACTCCTTGGTTAGGCATCTTAGAAGGTTACCTAACACTCTATTAATCACCTCAGTTTATCCATCGGTTTGAGGATGATAAGCTGATCCAAAAGACAAGTTAGTACCTAGTCTACTCCATAGGGTTTTCCAAAAATGACTCATAAACTTCACATCCCTGTCTGAGACAATGCTCAATGGAAATCCATGGATCCTCACAATCTCCTTGAAGAAAAGATGAGCAATATAACTAGCATCATGGGTGGTCTTGCAAGGAACAAAGTGACTCATCTTACTGAATCTATCTACCACCACATAGACACTATCAAACCCTATCTTAGTTTTAGGGAGTCCTACCACAAAGTCCATGCTAATGCATTCCCATGGTCTGTTGGGAATGGGTAGAGGTTGATAAAAACCTACATTGCTAGCTCCCCCCTTGGCTTTCATACAAACTACACACTGCTCCACATACCTTCTGACATCCCTTGGCAACTTGGGCCAATAATAGAACCTCTGCACTTGTTCCATTGTCTTGTTGATACCAAAATGACCACTAAGACTATCATTGTGCTTCTCCTAGATGAGATTCTCTCTAATTGATCCTTTGGGAACACACAACTGATTCCCTTTGAACAAAAGTCCACATTGCAATGCATATTCTAAGAATTGACTATGAAAGTGATTCTCAAAATTAGAACATACCTTATATGCTTCAGAGAAGTCGTCATCTTCTCCATAGAGATCCTTGAAACTCTCTATCCCAATGCTCTTGAATTGAATCTCTTGTACTGTCAGAAACCTCCTACTTAGTGCATCTACCACCTTGTTCAACTATCCCTTCTTGTGTTTGATGGTAAAGGTGAAGGCTTGGAGGCACTCCATCCATTTCAAATGTCTATTGCTCAACTTTTCTTATGTGTTGATGTAGCTAAGTGCCTGGTTATCAGTAAACACTACAAACTCCTTAGGTAGGAGATAATGTCTCCACTTTCTAAGAGATTGTACTAGAGCATATAGTTCTAAATCATAGGTAGAATACTTATTTTTGGCTTCATTTAGCTTTTCACTAAAGAAATCTATAGGCCTACCTTCTTGGCTTAGTACTCCTCCTACTACAATTCCACTGGCATCACATTCCACTATAAATAGCTTATCAAAAATAGGTAACAAAAGGATGGGTTGGGTTGCCACTTCTTGTTTCAATTTCTCAAAACCCTTCTCTGCTTCAAGAGTTCATTTAAACTTAGTCTTTAAGACACCTTTGATAGTATCAAGTACCAGTGCACATATGCCACTAAAGTTCCTTATAAAATTCCTATAAAACTGAGCTAATCCATGGAAACTCCTTACCTCTGTCCCAGTGGTTGGTGTAGGCCAATTTAGGATAGCTTCCACCTTGCTTGGGTCCATCTTCAATGATCTTTGGGATACTACAAACCCCAAATACACAAGCTCTTTTTTGAAGAACTCACACTTCTCTAGGTTGATGGCTAACCTCTCCTCCTGCAACCTTTTAAGAACCAATTCCACATGCTTCAAATGTTCCTCTGTTTTCTTACTAAAAATGAGTATATCATCTAGATACACTACCACAAATATCCCTGTGAAATCCTTAAGCACTTCATTCATGAGCCTCATGAATGTGCTAGGGGCATTTGAGAGGCCAAATGGCATAACTCTCCACTCATACAACCCATCAGTTGTCTTAAAAGCTATCTTCCACTCATCCCCATCTTTGATCCTAATCTGGTGGTATCCACCCTTGAGATCCAACTTAGTGAAATACTGTGCCCCTCCAAGACAATCCATCAAATCCTCAATCCTAGGAATAGGGAACCTATATCTGATTGTAATCATATTTATAGCCCTAGAGTCAGTGCAAAGTCTCCACTTACCACCATTCTTGGTTGCTAAGACCACTGGTACTGCACACGAACTGATGCTCTTCCTAATTAGTCCTTGGTCTAATAGCTCTTGCACTTGTCTGGCCACTTCTAGGTTTTGATCTGGTGTAAGCTTATAAGCTGCTTTGTTTGGCAATGAAGCCCCTGGTATAAAGTCAATCTGATGATTGATAGCTCTCTTTGGAGGTAAGGTTGTTGGTGTTCCATCACTGAATATGTCTTTGAACTATTCAAGCAACTTCTAGACTGCTCCTGGTATGATTGTCTTCGTGATCTTGTCTTCTTCCTTAGGTTGCACCATGATCACATATCCTTCACCTCCTTGTTGTAGAGTGTTGATAAACTCCTTGCCACTACTTAACAAGACACTAGGGGTCTTTAACTATCCTTCTTCATCTAACAGTGACTGCAACTTGAATGTTTTAGCATCCTTCTTGAATGAGATGGTGTTCTCCTTTCCATCATAGATAGCTCCTCTGTCATACTACCATGGCCTACCCAATAGAAGATGGCATGCATCCATAGGCAACACATTACAAACCAGTTTGTCTTTGTACCCTCCAATGGAGAACTCCACTGTTGTCTACTCATTCACAAGAACACTCTTCCCTTTATTCAACCATGTCACCTTGTAAGGATTAGTATGGGGTTCCTTCTCCAACTTCAACTTCCTCACTGCTTCCTCTGAGATAATGTTATCAGTAGATCCTAAATCCACTATAACCTTGCACACCTTCCCAATTATTTTGCATCTTACCCTGAATAAGGATCTCCTTTGCTTTGGCTCTTCCTTCACTGGTTGTCTGATTAGAACCCTTCTAAACATCAAGTTCTCCCCCATTTCTGACTCAATATGACTAACCTCTGGTGACTTGACACTCATGGTGTCCTCTTGTGCATATGTTACTCTCTTTTCTGTGTTTGAAGAAGATGCTTTCTCCGGGCACCTATAAGCAGGATGACCTACTTGACATTTCATGCTAGCAAAGTAAGAGTTACTTCTGCCTGCACCTCTTCCTTTGTTTGAACCTCCTTGAGATCCTCTACCTCTTCCATAGCCTCCTCTAGAAGTTGTTTCACTTCCATGCTCTGTGAGTTTAGACTCTCCCTGATTTCTTTGTTCAGTCCCTCTACCTTGGTATCCACCTCTATGTCCTCTTTAATCTCTACCTTTTCCTCTGCTCTTGGAAGCCTGATCTTGTTTCCTCTTGCTTCTCTCTTCAATATTTATAGCCAATTGACAACATTGGTGCATTGTTTTGGGACTTAGAAGAGTCATCTCCTCTTGAATGTTCCACTTCAAACCGTTTAGGTATCTAGCCACCTTAAGACTTTCATCCTCCAATACATTAGACCTCCTGCAAAGTTTTTGAAACTCCTCTGTATAGGAATTCACATCTTGGTCTCTTTGTCTCAAGCTTTGTCTTTTCTTATGGAGCTGAATCTCATAATCATCTGGCATGTATGCTTCTCTCACTTTGGCAACCATTCCCTTCCAAGTAGAAATAGGCTTCTTGCCTTCCTTTTCTCTCTCTGTCTGAATGAACTTCCACCATGTCAAGGCAGAACCTCTTAATCTTGACTTGTCCACCTTTACCTTCTGTGCTTCAGAGACTCCATCACACTCAAAATGGTTTTCCATTCCCTCTATCCAATCCATGACTAGATCAACTTCCAATTTCCCACTAAACAATGGTATGCCTTCAAGTGCTTTTCCACTCATAGCCTTCAATGCCTTCAAGAAAGGCTCTTCTTGCAAAATAGGGTTAGGTTCAGGGATCTTGTCTTCCTCTGCAACCTCTTCACTCTTGGGTACCCTTCCTTCCAACTTATCACTAACCTCATCGGTCTTGGTTTGCACATTATTCATTGCTTGCTCAAGTTGGGCTATTCTTTCTCTCAATAGCCTATTGTCTTCCTCCGGATCTTCGACCTTCTTTCCCAACTCTATATTTGTCACCATGGTTGTAGAGCCACTAGACTCAATCTCTGACATACAACAGTCAATCCCAAATCTTTTGTGCTCTGATACCAATCTAATAGGGAGATTGGATGAATCAATCACCGACTCATGCTCTGGGTCTTGCTTGGAAGACCTCTAGGGTGTCTCACTCCACCACTAGCAACCTATAGAACCTTTTCCTTCTTAAGATCCCCTGGTTCTCTTTGACAACCCACCTATCAACATAGCTCTTCCTACCAAATCAACCTTGGTGCAATCTTATAACACTAGCTCTAGCCCTTAATCCACCCTAAAGGCTACTAATCCTCCAAATTATTGAATTTTTATTTACAAGGGTGTGGAGGTGCTTCTAAAGTCCTCAATCCATACTACTAAGGGTGTAGAGGGTTCACCTAACTCCATTTGCAAGTCGCTCTCACAAAATCCCACAATTAGGCCTAAAAGGCTACTAGCCCTATTAGCCCTATTAGGTCTCCTTCTCTGAGAAATCAGGCTTGTTCTCCAAGTCTTTCCAAAGAACACCTGAATCTTTCCTTGGGATTATTGGTTCATATGCCCACCTCTCAAGGATTTTTTGGGGTCTTGGCCATCAACTGTCCGTACAAAGCCCTAATCTGAAAATGGGCAATACTAGGCCTTTATAAACCCTTTCCTGAATTCACTACAAACTGTTAAGTACTTCCCTCACTAGATGGATTGATGGAGTTTCCTTCTCTTTACTATTTCTTGGCAAGACTGATACCTGCCCTCTCCAAAATGTAATTTTTCAAGAAATTGACACCCCTGCAAATCAAGTGCTCTGCACTATAGTCTTCCCTAGCCAGACACTTCCTGGCTCACCTAGAAGAAGACTTCCACAATGAATTTAGTGTTGTAAAGGACTCCTAACCCTACTATATGTACATCCATGGAGTCTATTAATAGTTCCCAAAGGGCCATACAATTTGTATGGTGGGAAAGTGATCTAACACTCCATTCTTCCACAACTGCCTGGTTCAGACCAGCAACAGTATGGAAACCAAAATAATTACACACAATGCTTGGAAATGAACAAACTAACAATCTAATGCCACTGAATTCTTGAAGAACAACTGCTCTACATCCTACACAAGTTACAGTGTCACATTTACTCCATTAAAACATCAATTTAATGCAAAAAGCAGAATTTCACACACAATCACCACTGTTTTTCCTTGAATGCAAAAATGTCAACAATCTCAAATGCTTCCAACCTCACTCCCATGCTGAGGCATCCCATAAATAGGTCACCAATTCAGGTATCCTCCCCCTTGGGCTCTCCTTGGCCGCTTGCAACTCCAACTGAGAACATTTTCAAAAATTTGAAAAAACTCCTAAAAGTCCTAAACTTCACTTGTAGCCAAAACCCAAAGACACCTATTCTATGGTCAACATGACCTTCATCTAACCAATGCAAAAAAAAATGCCACTAGGGAACAAACACAAATGAACTAGAATAGATTGAAAATTTGTCCTAGACAACCTCCTAAACAACCTAAGGCAACCTATGGGTGCTCCTACACCAGTGAGTTTGAAGCAAGTTCATCCATTCACTAAAGTTGGGGCTAAATGTATTCTAGAAAAATGCATACCCTTGAATTTTCACACTTGTTTGGGCTTGCCTTGCTTTATTTATCCTTCTTTATGTCTTAATTGGCCCTATGATTCCACAAGCCTAATAAACTACATCTTTTTTTGGCTAATCTTAACAATCATCAAAGGGAAAATGATGATTTAATGATTTTTCCTATGTCCCTAATTTTTGGGTCGAGACTAAAATACCACCTAGGGCGTCTTAGTCCCCCAAAGGTCTTGGGACCCTAATTTTAAATACACCTGAAAAGGTCCCTTTTTGGAATCCATGCTCTAAGATTTGAGCCTCAGGACTAAGACCCACCTAGGGCATCTTAGTCCTCCTTGGCTTATTTTTGGGATTTAGTTTCAAATTATAATAGGATTTAGCCTCCTTTAATTAATATTTTCCTATTTCAACTTGGTGTGATGTAATTTCAAGATATGAATCATAGATAAGTATAAATACAAAGTTCATTCATTCATTTTCATATCTAAGGAATCTAGCAACTTGAGTATTCATTCAGAATAGAAAATTGGACTTCACAAGAGCATTCAAGAGCAATTCATCAAGAATTTTGGAGCAATAATCAAGATTCAAGCATAATTCTTGCACCATGTGTGTTTTTGTGCTAACATTTGTGATGCAGGGTTTTGATTCAAGCAAGATCTATCAAAGCATTCCATTTGATTCAAGATCTACATTCAAGCTAGCCACTTCACACAAGTTTGTAGAATTTACAACAAGGGTTTGGTGAGTTGTAACATTTCATGTTGTTCATTCATCATTTCCCTCCATTATTCCATTTCATTTCAAGGTTTAATTACCAACACGAGGTTTGACCAAGGCAAACCCCCATTTACTAACAATCAACAAGTCTTTCCTCTCTTGTGTGCTTGTGATTGCAAATTGAGGTTGGAGACTTGAAGATCATTTGGATTGCAAGATTGAAAAGTTGCAAAGTTTCATTACAAAGTTGTCATCTTCATGGAAACTCACCGATAGGTCAAATCTAAAAGTTTTAGAACCTGAGATCCTAGAGGAAAAAAGTGCAGACCTTGGAGCTCAAGATCACATTCAGAGTTTTCAAAAATACCAAATGGGACTAATATGCCACCTAGGGTGTCATAGTCCTCCTAGGGGTTATTTTCATATATTCTTTGAGATTCTATTATGAGATCTAAAGATTTCACATCTGCCTCAAAAAATAGCAGCTAGACGAAGACAATAGTAAGGGCGTCTTTGTCCTCCCTGGAATATTTGGACAACTTCTTTGCATTTCCAAAATCCTCATCACATCTCTAGACTTCCCAAGTACACACATCCTATCTTTCTATTGCATAATTTCATCATTTGCATCCCTCATTTAGCTTGCATAACTAGGTTTTATAGGTTGAATGCTTATTTGTCTTTTCCAAGTATTTGCTTGGTGGTGAACCCCTAAAAGCTATAAGAACCCCCTTCCTAGGTCCTCCTAATTGAGAATTGACTCACCTTGTGAGGTTTATGGTCAATCCAATTAGGGTTCTTATGAAAATATTGAATGAGCTAAGGAAAATAGGTGAACACACATCACCTCATTTTTCAATGGTTTAGATACAATTCTATTAACTTGTGAATTATGTATATATATACTTATATATACATGATAAATTGAGATATATATTAATATATATAATATATATATGTATATATTAATATATATATATATATATATATATATATATACTATATATATTAATATATACATATATATATAATATATATATTAATATATACATATATTATTGTAATGTAAAATTTTACCCCGTACAATTTCACATACATTCTTGCATCCACTTTACTGTTCACTCCCTTAACATCTTGTGTAGGCTCATTTTAGCCCCTATATCAGCCTTTTTCCCTCTTAGGATGCTCGAAAACCCCTTTTCAATAACTACCTTCACACGTCAACTTTGCATCAAACCTTGTGCCGCGACACCAACACTACACACTTTCGTCCTTATTCCATGCTATCATCCTTTGGCTGAGATCTCGTCAGTTTATCCAAAAAATATGTGTGACCTGCTCTTTCTGATTCTAGAACTCTTGCACTATTCCTTGAGGTAGTTAAGGGTTGTTCACCCCTTGGGAATTTCTTGAGAATAAAGAGACTCATGAGTATCGAATCTCCCTTCTCTACATTTTGGTGAACCCGACATGAACACCCCTTTATATATATAAAAAAAAGGAGGAAAAATCAAAGATTTATCCTTCCCCAAAATTTTTTTTGGGGTGTTTCCCCAAATCCCATTCCATGTCATCAATAGTGATATACGTTGACCTTTGACTGACTTGTCTATATCTCTATTTCATAATATACTTTTTTATCTTTTTTACTTCTATCTCTTTCTAGCTTTGTTAAGAAACTTTAGGAAGTTCTCTTACAAGCATGTGAAAGTGAGTTCTTGTTTCCTTTCTTATTATTCTTTGTTGATCCCTCTCCTAAGATTCCTTCTAAGTGGGTAAACCCACAAAAGTGGTTTACAATTCGAGTGAGGAAGGAAAAGTTACAAAAAATGATCCCATGCAAAAAAAATTGGTTTTTGGGGGTTCAAACAAACTTTTGGTTCGAGTGAACCCATTAAATGTTGGGTCCCGCACTTTGTCTCATTTCCCAGGAAAAGAATAAAAGGGAAACTTTGTAAAAGGGGGGTTCGCTTGAACCTTGGTTCAAGCAAACCAAGGTTCGAGCAAAGCCCCAAGGGTTAGAGTGAACACCCCCTAGTTTGCTCGAACCCCTCTTTTCCCACCTTCTCACCCTCTAGCACAAAAAAACTCCAAAATTTTTCCCTTTGAAGCTCAGGTTGAGGATGAAAATGGAGACTTCATAGACCCAACTAGATGATGGTAGTCCTTGGAATGAGCTATCCAACGAATATAATTTTAATATGTTTTGGTTTTATTATGTATTTGTTTTCTTAGTTTTATTAAACATAGGTTTTTCATCAAAAATCAAGCTCTTTGTTATGCACATATGGAAAAATAGAAGATTATCATTTTTTTTTTTGAAAAATATGAGTGCACCTAATATTGAAGTCCTTGATCCAACAAAAGAAATGAATTTCAATATATACAATTTTTTTTATTTGTTATACGGTCCACCTATGTCAGAATTGTAATTGGTTTGACTTCAAAACTTGATTAAGGAAAAAATATTCAATAAAACACTATGAAACCAATTGGAAGCACTAGATATCATAGTTACAATTCTAAATTCGAAAAAATTAGAATTTTATCTTTCATGGAAATTTTTTTTTATGTGTTATATAGTGAGCGTCACTCCTTAAAAATGGTGTTTACTGAAAAAAACTAGTTTTTGAAGGAGATGGAAAAAGAAGTGCAATCTGATTCCAAATTTTTTGAAAAAAATATATTTAGAATCTACAGACAAAATTTCACAAATTACTAGTTTTCATCGTCTTAAAATTCCTCACGGTTTAACCGCTATAAGTGTCTGAAAGTGAAGATTTAGTAAGAAAAATTCATTTTAGTGTCCAGTTTGGCCAAAAATTATAAACCAGTATTGTGGGATCACCCAAGGATATTTTGGTGGAAGAGGATGGATTCATTGATACCTTTCTTAATGTTACTCTACCTTCTATTCATTCTAATACACTCTCTTCTAGAGATGATGCATTCGATAATGATGAATCTCCCTTTCATTCCAAGACACTCTCTTCTAGAGATGTTGCATTTGTGAAAGATGAATCTCATCTTTGTTTTGATGCACTCTCTTCCAGAGATGATGCATTAGTGAATGATGAAGTCCCTTTCACATCAGATCCTCCAAGGATATATGTTGAGCATATTTCTTTAAATAATTATTCCACTAGTTGTGATGATTATGCAAATGTAATCTATGTCTCTTCTTCCCCTCAAAGGCCTAAGAGACCAATCATTTACCTAACTCTAGCTAGTACTTCTCCTAAAAGGATTTGTTCTATTGATGGTGTTCCATTTGATATTGAATCTCTTGATCTTTCTATGGCTCCCTCTTACAGAGTGATATGCCATACTTATAACAATAAAATGAATAAACAACCAAGCCTTCTTCAAGCTCCTAAACCTATGACTAAAGCATCGAGTGGTTACGATCTTGTTGAGAAACTTCAAATTACTTCGGCTAAGATCTCACTATGGGACTTGCTTCAGTATGCTTCGGTTTATCAAGGCATGCTTCAGGAAGCCTTGAAAAATATTATCCTACCTACCTCTACTAGGCCTATAGATGTTAATGTGTTGATGGCTTATATTCATGTAGATTTTCCAAATATCACGTTCTATCTGCAAGAACCTCCACCCCCTAGATGTGTAGAAACAAGAAGATCCTTTAATGATTATAATTAACATTAATAACATCAAAATTAGATGTACTCTTGTTGACAGTGGTTCGACGCTCAATGTATGTATCATTATTCTATTGCCTAAGATTAATATTGATTCATATTCTCTTAATTATTCTTCTATTAACATTTGTGGGTTTGATAATGTTGGTTGACAAGCCCTAGGCACGATAGTCTTGCCTTTGAGGTTGGGACCCGTTACTCTACCCACCCTTGTATATGTTATGTCAAGAAAGTTAAATTATAACCTTCTTCTTGGTAGGCTATGGATTCATGCTATGGGTGCAATCCCATCTACCTTGCATAAATCTATTAAGTTCATTTTCAATAATCAAGTAGTCATAGTCAAGGCTTACCTTGAGGCTATGCACTTATGTGAGATGGCAGTTGCCGGCTAGGTTTAAGTTGTGCCTACTCTTATCCCTTCAGCGTCTTTTGATGCGTTGATGTATGCTCTCAAGATAGATGTACTTGAAGAAGGTCCTTCTAAAGCAATGAATCCTAAGTCTGCATCTTCTCAAGAAAATGCATGTCTTGGTGATGATTTGGGTTCTCTAGATTTTACACACTCTATTGGAGAATGTAAAGTCAACCCAATCCATTTAAACCTTTCAACGACATCATCCACACCCACTATCAAAGATGATTACTCTTCTGTATCATGGGGTAATGTGAACACAAATTGTAACACTCTTTATAGAGATCCTCCTCCATTGTCTTCTATCTTTGTGCCTTCTTCTTGTGAGAAGTCTATCTTTCCTCCACAAGTGAAAGGGTTGCTTCCTACTCATTACTTGTCTGAGAAAGAGAATATTTTTTTGAGGCTTCTCAAAGCCCACTTGATTACTCTTCCTTCTCCTACACGTAAGAAGTTTCATAAGAATGATAAAGAAAAACATTCTTTATGTGCATACCATCAAGTGCCTGGCCATTCCACTAGTGAATGCAAGGCCTTGAAGGATAAAATACAAATTTGTGATTTAGATGCCATCACTCATTTATTTGTTTATGCACCTACCTCTTCTTCAAATGAAAATTGATATCAGGGTCTACCTCTATCTTGCATGTTCTAAGTAGCTTGCATGGTTCTCCTCCCTTGTGTGCTAGGGGACAATGATAGCTCATTCTAAAGATGTGCATCCTTCTTAAGGACCCCTCTCTTCTCTCTATCTTTCAATTGGTGTGTTCCTTTGGATGGGCCTCTTTGTGTCTTGAAAGGTTCCCCGTTGAAGGAACCCCCTTTGAAAGCTCCTCCTTCGAATGAAACCATTTACGTCTAGCTTGGAGTTAGCTTGACTAGACCTTGCTTTTCAAATAGTGCATCCATTGAGTGAACCCCTTTCCTTTTGAAGGGTTACCAAGTGACCTCTTTGAAAGATTTCAAATTACGAACTCTCTACGTGACTGTATACTTTCTTGCCTCTATTTTCTAGCATGTTTTATTTTTAGATTAACATGTTGCTTTATAGGTGCACCTGTGAATCCGCTTTCCAATCTGACTCTACGAAGTCCCCTCATATTTAGGCTTTCTTCATGAGAGAGTACTTGGTGGAATGCCTTCTTTGCAGGTCCGCGGGCCTATGAAGTGCTTGCATCCTGCTCGATTTGTCCATCATTGGTCTGTGGGCCCTCGGTGTACTTTTTGAAACTTCATAGTTCTGTAGAGCTATGGAGTCCCTTTGTTTGAACCTCCTCATGCGAGAGTACCTATGGAGCCATTTCTCTTGAAATTTTTATTCCTTTCTAGCTTCTCCATCTCTCTCTTAAATTCTCTTTCTTCTCAATTATATTTATCAGATCGAAGATCTACATCTTCTTCATCCTGGGTATATGCTCTTTCTCTCTTCAACATTGGTTGCTTCCCTGAATTTTGGGTGCATTCTTCTTTTGAAGCAATTGATCCTTACATTCTTCTCTCTGTTGTAGAATTCTTCTATGTGTTATTGTTCTTAATTTGGGGATGACTAATAGTACTGAGATAATATTCTACGTTGAGGTCTCTTTCACTTTGCTGACTCAAATCCTTTAGTTTGTTATGTGTCTATGTGTGTGTTTTTTTATGTTCTAACCCCATGACGTTGTGGCTTTTTATGTTCTAACTTTGTTGTCTTGTGCAGGATTTTATTTTCTAATGTGTTTTTTTTGTAGGACTTCAGCTTGGGGGCATGGTTCCTTGGTTCAAAGAGTTGTCTACTTCTTCTCCAGTATCCTTTTGGAATAATGATGCTATTTGTATTTAGTAGATTTCCTTGAGCATGCATATTAGTGTAGATTCATATTCCCACTAAAGTGGGGGAAAAATGTAATGTTGTAAAATTGCACCCCATGAAATTTCACATACATTATTGCATCCACTTTAGTGTCCACTCCCCTAGAACCTTGTGTAGGATCATTTTAGCCCCTACATCAACCTTTTCCCCTCTCAAGATACTCAAAAGTGATTTTTTAGCAACTATCTTCGAGTGTCAGGTTTGCATCAAACCTTGTGCTTTTCCCGTTTGTTTCATTTTGTATCATGATGTGTCTAGACACTAGCACCCCACACAGATGTCCCCCATGCTGCACTAGCGTCCCATGAAATTTTAACATTCAAACAACCATTTTCGAGCATGTTTGCCACTTGTCAACAAGTTTTGTTGGTGGTAACAGCCCGAGATGGCTTATGTAGCACCCCTCCATTTTGCTCTTTTGATCGAATAGTGTTTAGTTTTGTTATGCCTTATTTTCTGTTAGTACTTTGACTATGATACTTGGTTACTATTTGATCGCTAACTGTAAAGTGATGCGAATGTTATATTTTGTTGTGATGGTATTTTATTCTGATGTTATCATTACGGAATGCTTTGGATTAGCTTAGTGGATATTCAAATTAATGATGCTTTATGTTTTTGATTAAATTATTGATGTTAGATTCGTCAGTTAGTAACATTGTATTGGTGAAGGGGATGAGATTGCACCACTCACATGTGAGCGCCCTGCGATTCCGTGATTTCCTCTTCACGGTGTGTTTTATTATGATATATATGCATGTTCGATATACTCTTTGTTCGTAGGTTGACATGTACATGACATCGAATCCACTTGGTTCCACAGGTTTGAGTGTGTCCATTGTCCAACGGTATTTGATTGGGAGATAGTAGCTAGGTTTTTCGTGCCAAGTCATCAGCCTACTCATAGTATGTCATCGATTTTAAGTCGGGTTTTGGTTTCTTTTATATTGTTCATTTCACTCTGATATTATGTATTTGCAAGTTGAAAAATGTAATTAATTGCATTATATATTTAAGTTGTTTAATAAATTAATTTGTCTATAATGTTGGAAGAGGTTATTTGATTAATTAATTAATTTAACTTAATTAATAAAATAATTTAATCTTGGATTAGATTTATTTTATTGAATTAATTGAATTGAATTAAGTTATTCATATTGAAAATTAATAGATATTTTGTTTGAAATTGAAAAATTAAAAAAATGCTTTAATTTGCATTTTTTTGAAAATTTGAATGCAAAAGAAATTTAAGATATTTAATGTTTTGTTTCTGAAAATTTATTATGGTGGTTGAATAGATATTTCATTTTTCTATTATTTAGATTTTCATGGAGTTTTTGAGAGGAGGATGAAAAATTAAAAATTAAAAAAAGAGAAGGAAGGAATTTCTGGTTTTGTGGGTTTTTTGATTTGGATTTTGGAGAAGCTCAATTGGATTGCTGAGAAGGAGATTGAATCTGAGGAGAAGGCTTTGCACCATTTTTTCAATCTTGCAAGCACTTGGAAACTAGGTTTTCCTTTTTATTAAATTTATTTCATTTTTGAATTGATTCACAATTTATATATGTTGTTTGAAAAAAAAAAAAAACTTTGTTAAAATTGGGAGAGGAACCCATGTTAAATCTTGTTTCTAAACTTTGAAACCTTTTTTTGGAAATGATTTTCTTCAAAAAAAATTGTGTTCTTGGTTGTAAATGATCATTTTAAGTATTAATTTGCTCAATTAGTTTTGCAAATTCCTTATGTGGATATTTAAATATATATATAGATAAATGTATATATATATATATAGATATATATGTATATGTATATATATATAGATATATATATACATATACATATATATATGTATTTTATATGTATATTTCTCATATGGATAATACGCTGTTAAAAATAAAAAAATAAATTGAACCCTATTAAAAAGGTGGATTTGAAATTTGTAGGGTTTCCTTTAAAAACAAATTTTGAAAAAAAAAAAATGGAGGTTCTAGGGGAGGGTCGTTGGTGGCTCACCCCATAGCACCCCCATGGGAGGCGTGTGGGGGAGCCACGCCCAGTGCGTCTCTCCCCATGCCGGTCGTGCCAAGCACACAGGGCTTGGTTGTGTGAAAACACAACCGCACCCCATGTAAATGGGGTCGGCTGTGTCTTCACACAACTACCCTCTCATATGTTCGGTGCGCGGTTCAAAAAGCCCGCGCCTAAACTTACAATTCGGTTTTTTCTATAAAAAAATAAAATATAAAATATATTTTAATATTTAATATTATATTTTTATAATATTAAAATATCAATATATATAATTTGTTAAAATATATATATTTAATATTTTATATATTATATTTATATAATATTAAAATATTAAGATATATAGATAATAAAAATTATATATAATATATAAATAATATATATATATATATATATATATATATATATATAATATGAGGTTATATTATATGTATGTATATTATTTTTTATATTTATATAGTTGTGTATATAATTTAAATATATATATGTTAAAATGGATGAGTAAAATAATGGCATGTTTCAAATGTAATTGGGAAAATTGTAAATCAATATGCAATAGTCGAATTTATTGATTTATTTTAAAATAATATATTTGAAAGAACAAATATTGGATTTCAAAGTAATAGGTTTTAATAGTAAGATTAATTGATTTTTAAAATGATTTATTTTGCAAAGGAGAAATAGCTATTTTAAAATGATATGTTTTGAATCGAAGAAGTAAATGTTTATTTTATTATTACTTAAAAGCAATTAGGGAATTAGATATTTGTTTTAAATTTCATCCTTTGTTTGAAAGAGACAGTATTAAATCAATTTTATTAAGCAATAAATTACTGATTGTTATTAAAGGAAGTGGATTTAGGAAATCCAAAGTAGATTTAATTCCTATTTAATTATCTTTTAGTTGTAAATTTCTTCTGCTTTCGCTTTGGGGGAAATTTTTTAGAAGCGTTGATAAGTCTTCTAGATGGGGTTTTTAATTAGTTGGGGTTGCCGTATTATGTTAGTCAACCTTTGAATTGCCTTGGGTAGTGCATAGAGTTGTATCCAATTAATTACCCAATTTCCACGAATGGAGATGTTTTGTGCCTCCTTTGGAAGGAGTGGATTATGTGAATTGTTGCCTCCAATGTTGGAGTGAGTTTCAGTATATGTTTCCTCCTAAAGTTGGAGTGGTTGTAATATCTATTTTGTATACACTTGGGTTCCCTTGGTAATTGGTTTGAATGTGTGTTGTCAAGTAGAAGAGTGGCTTCCGTTAGGGGCCAGAGCCCATAAGAGGTAAGATTGGGTAACCTTAGAGGTAGTTTAATCAAGTGATAACTAAAACAATATACTTAGAAGATTACGTAGTATTTCACACTAATCAAGATAATTTAGCCTTACTCATAGACACAAGCGCTCGTTTAGGCTTTGGATGAGTGGGAAGGTCTGGAATGGCAAGGTCATCTATCTTGTCCTTACAAGAGATATTTGATTCCGCATGAGTGAGTATGGGGGTCGGGATTCGGTTGAGGCCGCAAGGATATCCCATAATGGGGGTCGAAGCCTATGAAGATTCCCAAAGGAGATCCCATGTCGAGCTGTGTGATGACACTCTGTCTAGGACAACAATCGGTACGTGATTTTATGTGTATGGTTTTCTTAGCATACCTGATCTGTTTTATATCTGGAAGTAATGTGACCATGTTAGAGTTGTACTTGTGTTGTACCTATGATTGGTTGTGTCAGTATGAGTCAGTCTATGTCAGCCTGTGTCTAGAGGTAGATGGGTTTGTCTAGGTATCCTTGTTACTATCTCCTAGCACAAGGGGTGGGACTTCGGGTACCATTGTTTGGGTGGAATTGTTGAATGCCTCTTGTGCTATTTTGTCCTTGATGTCAATTTGTGATACTCTAGCATCCTGGTGGTTACTGTCTCAGTTGATTTGGTTTTATGTCTGGCACATTTACTTCATTGATTATATTATCTTGGTGGCTCTGATATCTTGGCTCCATGTGCAGATCTCGGTTGAGTTCTTCTATAGGTTGATTAATTATGGCTTGATCAGCTACAAGCATCTTGAAATTGAAACATGTTCTTGATATTCGTCAAAGGTATATTGCTCTACTTTTTTTCAGCTAGTGGCATGGGTTTGAGGAACAATCTTGTTAATGTTTGGAAATTTATAAGGTGATCATTATTGTGTTAATGGAATTCTGAACTTTACATGAAATTAGCCTTCATTATACTTCACAAGGCTTTGGAAAGTTTGTTACATTGCAAACTATATGGCATTGGATTTTTATAAGGTGGCAAATCGACTTTGAAATTTTATTGGATATCTTTTGGCTTTGGATATTATTTGGCACTTTATATTGCAGTGCACTTTATATTTCTATTGGGTCTCATCATGGTTAATTAACATGGCTTCAAAGGCCTACAATAGGTAAAAGCATCGGTAAGACCACGAATGTTAATGTGCCTTACCGCGGTACCATTGGAAGTTAAGCAAGTGACCGTGGTAGTGCGGTGGAAACCACCAACGACAAGCATAACAGCTACCGCTACATTGAAGGCTGTCATCAGCTAAACCGCAATAGTGCGGTGGAAAAAAATATCGGCATACAAGACGACTACCGCTACACCACGAGCTGTTAAGAATTTAACTGCGGTAATGTGGTGGAAACGGTTAGCGGTATGAAAGGAGCTACTGCTATACCACAGGTTGTCAAAAGTGAAATTGCAGTAACGCAATGGAAATGGCTAGTGGTTAGCTTGGAGCTACCACTGTACCGCAAGTAGTCTGAAGCGAGACCGCGGTTGGGTAGTAAAGGATGGGGTAAAAGTTAATGTTAGCTACCTCTATACCACGGGTAGGCTGAAGGGTGGCCGGGGTTGTGCGGTAAGGAAACAGATGTCAGTTTATTCCTGTTGGCATGCAAGTCATTGATCTTTTTGCAGATTTCAAAGTGTTTTATGTGGTTTCGATTTATTATTTTTTTTTGTCCTCTCGGACTCCAAATGGTATCATATTATGCAAAGGATTTCATGTGGAAAATAGGGAAAATCTGTATGCTTCATTGTTCTAGGGTTTGGAACCCTAATCTTGTCGCCTCCATGGAATATCTCTCTCGGTCGTTTCACTATGAATTTGACTGTCATTTTTTGCAACACTTGGACAACGAATGGAGAAGCTTGAAAGACCATCACCATGGTCGTTTCTCTTGTCAGGTTCTTAGCGTCGAGTGAATACTTGAAATAGCAATGTGGCTTGGGTTGCTCAGGTACTCTATAGTTCTGGTAAATTGCTTATTAAAAATTCTTTTTTGGTCCTCACATGTATTCATCTATTTTATCTTTACAAAACCGTTACCTTCTCTGATAAGGCTAATAAGGGATAAGTGTTTGCTTCTGCATGGCAATTGAAAATTTGGTTTATTATAGATCTTATGCCTCTCTTTTTTTTAGCACTGCTTGTGCAAGTTGCTTGAAAGAACAGGTTTCAGTTTGACTTCTATATTTGCACAATGCTTGAGTGCTCCAATTAGAAGATCTTATTCAAAATGATCTTTCCCTCATAATCATGGTAACATCTATCACTGTTGCTCGACTATAGCATGGTAACTTGATATTCATCTTCAGGTAATTCCTTGAAAGTGAAAAATTAGCAATTGTTGTAACCCTTCTTGGGATGTAATGATAAAAGTGAGCAAAGGGGGTAATGAATGTGTGATGCTGAAAAAATTGGAAAATATAGTGTGTAGTCAGTTTTGTAAGTTTTCTTGCATGAAAATGTTTGAAAATCAAACAGTGAGAAAAGAAAAAAAAGATATATCAATGTAATGCAGTTTTGATGAGGAGAAGTATTTTCACTGCAACTAATTTATTTTCCTCAAGCTGTATCAAGATTAGATAATGTATGGAATTTTGAAGAGTCAATCTTGACTCTTGAAAATTCTATGCATTGTCTGTCAAGAGGCACTTGACAGAAATAAGGGAAATAAAGAGATCCTCTATATTATTGTATGATTTACTAAAACAGTAAAGGGGTTGATGCTCCTTGAGATTGGTGTCTCTAAACAGAGGGGTTGGTGCTCCTTGAGTCGGTGCTCAAAAATTAACGTATGAGGCATTGTCAAAAATTGATGATTGAAATGAAAGCCTGAAAAAGGCAGTAGGTTCAGGAGTGGGTTTTCTACCCCAGGAGGGTTTTCCACTTGGCATATCTTGTGTCTATTTGTGTGTCTATGATTCATTTTCTTCAGTGCTTTACTACTTACAAATGCAATGTTACACTACTCATTTCAGTTTATATGATTGCATTTGAATACATGAATGATTCTATCATTGATAAATGAGAACATATGTATGGTTCTTTTTAGTTTCAGTTAAATTTATTAAAGAAGTTATAAACACTGATTCACCCCCCCTCTCAGTGTATTTTCACTCCAACAGGAACGTGCACCTTACTCCATTGGGTTTTCTTCTTGTTCTTGTGGATGATATTTCCAGTTGGAGAGCTCGTGGGATCCAACTTCTTTACATGCTTTATTCATTTCAGTTTAATCTTGTAATTTATTACCCCTCATTTGTTATCGAGGTGGAAAATGTAATATGTAATCGTGCTTATTAGATTTACCTCATTTGGGGAATGAGAGATGTAATATTTGCTAAATTATTGATATTTGAAATCCTATGGGATCTCTTACTTTTATGATGAATCTTTTCATGTATGGAATGTATGTGTTATTAATTTCTTAAGTAAATAAATGTTATGGATTCAATTCATGTTTTTTGTTTGGGTTTTAAAGTAATCTCAGGCTCGTAACCTTAGAGGTTGTTGGCAATGGGTGGTGAACTTGCATTTTAATTTTTCTTAAAAAAAAAAAAATATAGTGCGTTTGAGTAGTTAATTGCAACTTCCTCTAGGGTTGCATGGTAGGTCGTTACAACTTGTAATGGCTTGAGAAGATTATTTTCCTTCCTTATGTGCTATCTTTTCAATCCATTTGGTCTTCTAACTTCTCTCAAGCGTTGGATCCTACCTTTTCCTCCTCCGTTTCTCTTGCTATCTTGCTTGCACAACTCCATATAGCTTGTTACAACAGTACTCTCAAGCTCTTACAACACTCTTTGCAACACCCTTGGCTCTTGTAGCCATCTTTGTCTCCATCTTTGGCTTACTTAAGCCTTGCTGCTGATATCTCTCTTACCTTATGCTTGTGAGCATCTTGGGACTTCACACATCCTATATCTATTGCATCTCTATTTTTTGATACGGGTTCTCCTCCTCTAGCAGGGGTTTCTTTTATCACCTACATTTTGTGATACAGGTTCTCCTCCTCGAGTGAGGTTTTCTTTTATCACTCGTCACATACTTTATTTCTCTTTATCTATCTGGTTGTCCATGGTGATGGGAACACCAAAATGGGGGTTTGACTAAGGCAAACCCCTATACAACCCCAACATTTTCTCCATATTTTATTTATGTAGGTATTGAAGACATTCATTCACTAGAAGATTCATTACTTGGGTTTTCATGAGCATCTTATTTCTTTCTACTCTTTATCTTTATCATCTATACTTTACTTTATTTTAGTTCTATTGTATTATGTTATTTTCCTATACTCTGTAAGTTCTCAGTAATTAGATCGCTAGTAGTCACTTTGTTGTTTTTTGTGAAAAAATTTCTTTTTGGTTTGTATGCAACACCGACGTTCCTCTGGGATGCCATTGTTCCGCACTGTCATTCTTATTCCGAACTACCGTCCTTTGTCCAAGAGCTTGTCAATTTGTCTAGAACTCTTGTACTATTCCTTGAGGTAGTTAAGGGAAGTTCATCCCTTGGGAATCTCTTGAGAATAAAGAGACTCATGAGCATAAAATTCCCGTTCTCTACAATTATATATATTAATAAAGAAATATTTTCTCTAAGCACAAAGTTATCATATAGCGCATAGTATTTTAAACATAGCTTATGCTAAGTATAACACTCAACATATTTTTATGGAAATAATGCTATGAAAAGAAGCACATGAATATAAATTTAAATGGTGCTTTAACAATTTTAAAAGTGTTGTAATGTAATATGGACACCGCTATGCATAAGTTATTATGTTGTCATTTCTTTCCAATGTGTAAACTGGTTGTCGAGACTTTGTCAAAGCACAAAGAAATAATAAAGGTCATGCATAGAATGTGTGTCGACCAAGAATTTTTGGTCATGATGAATAAGAAAGACTAGGGGACAATTTGACTTTGTCTTGCATAATCTATCCTTTTAAATATTTTAGAGGAACCTAGCACTTATTCCCTATAGAAAAAGATAGGTAAAACATATTAATCTAAAAAAATTATGAATAAATTATATTTGAAAAGAAAGTTATTTTCTTTGAAAATTAAGGAAGGTGAATTGGTAGTTAATAATGTAAATTTATTTAATTTAATCTTGAGTCATTTAACCTTAGTAGATATTCTATTGAGTTGAGAGAGAGTATGATTCTTTCTATTAGAGATAGATGGGAACATAAGTGCATTATGCTTCTATGTTATTCTATTGAGTTGAGAGAGAGTATGATTCTTTCTATTAGAGATAATATAATAGAACCCAAGTTGGTTGCTCTTTTTGTAAGTCTACTAGCACATGGAATGAGGAATAAATCCATTATGACTCGTACTAATGATACTCTTCATGCTAGGGGAAGGTCCAAGGAAAGAGAAGGATCTAATGGACATAAAAATGGGTCTAAGGAGAATTTTGTCTTGAGGGTGACCTAATAATCTTCAAAAGAACAATGTAAAATGTTAGAATTATGATCAAATGAGACATGTGAAGAAGGAAGGTGAAAATAAGAAGAAAAAATGTGATTCCTCCATGAAAAATTCTCTAGATGTACTAAATGTAAGGAAGCTACTTGGTAGAAGAACAAATTCCTACACTAATCTTGATAGGAGAATAATGCAAAAATTTTACAGATCTTTAACAATTATAGAAATTTAAACAAAAATAAACATAAATATCATACATACCACAACACAATTATTTACATGGGGCAAAACCCTTTTGGGAGAAAAACCCCACACTCCAAAAGCTGCCCAATATATTATTTAGAAATCACAAAGATTGCAATATACTTGCAGAGCAAGCTTATCACAAGAGTATCACCAACCAAGGATCCAAAGGCAACATGGCCGCTATTAGACTCTTAGAATACATCACAATACACAGTCATAATAAAACACCCTCTTAAATAGGGTTTCCTTCTAGGGCAAGTCAAGCCAAAACAAATTATTGACATGTAGATCTAAGACCTAATGATGAATGATCCTAATTTACAATAATAAAATATAAATAAAATTTTCCTTTCAGGGGCACTACCCCTGAGCCCTTGTTAGGGTGCATTTCCCTTGGACCTCCAGCTGAGGGGATGATCCACTAGGACCCTCATGGGGAAAACCCCCCTGCGTCCCCCTTTTTCCAACTTATCAACAATACCTTATGTAATTGCAAGGTTGAGACACATTTTTCGCAACAGTAAAGATTTAGCTGTTAATTACAATATTATTCTAGTGATTATTTTTTACCACATGAATCATCATATGGAGTGGTTATCCTCATATTAGGTATATGATGGTGGGAAGGTGTACCTTTGGGAAAATATCTATTGTATGGATATTTTCAATATAAACTATATCAGGCATTAGAAACTCATGATTGTGGATTTTTAATTTTATGGGAGTTGGTTATGTATGTTGGAAAATGGTTAGTGCTCCCCTCAGGATTCATGACATGGATTAACCGCCTCCCATGGATCCGTTAACTCTAGCAGTTGTATCAAGCATTAACAGGTCAATCTTTTGGTGCAACAACAATTGTGGGGCCAACAATTAGTATCAGAGCCAAAGGTGTCGGGTTCGAATCCCCTCGAGTAACGTTGAGGGGGATTTTGTTGGCAGATGGTCAGTTCTCCCCTTGAGATTCGCTGCATGGACTAACCGCCTCTCATGGATCCGTTAACTCTAGTAGTTGTATCAAACATTAACAGGTCGATCTTTTGGTGTAACGACAACTGTGGGGCCAACAATTTGTTTACTTCTTGCATGGTGGTTATGTTCCCTTATCTTGTGTTTATTTTTAGTGAGATGGTTTTCATGTTGTGTGCTTACTTTTGGTTCCTTGATAACATGGGAAAATATCCATTATTTGGACTATTGTATGGAGTGCTTATATTGGGTTCATAGTTTTAGTCCTTAGATATATGAAAGCACCACATGATTAGACACTAGCTAAATGTGGCTTATGTAGTTGGTTTATTTTGTGATTTGAAAGCTCCTAGACAATCTTGCTCCTTGATTTGGATGTGGGTTGTTTGGAGACATTAACATATTTTTTGCTATGGAGGACTCTTGGAGTCTTTGGTTAAGATTTTTTTATGATCTCCCCTTGAGGGGATGTAGTTCTCTTTGGTTTTGAGTATTCATTTTTTGTATCTTGATGATTTTGTAAGTTGGAATGGATTGATTAGTTGGATGCTCATGAATAGTAGAGTGAATTGGGTGAGGCTAGATAGCTCTTGTAATTAGAGATATATGTTGGAACTATTAATCATTATGAGGTTTCAATAGAAATATAAAGGAGTCTACACCTAGATATGAATGTAAGTCCATAATGGAATTGATGAAAAGGTTTCCCTTTATTGAGTTATTTTATTGTTTGATATTGTATGTGTATGAAAATCTTGTATCCCACTCTTGGTCTACTTGGTAGGTGAATGATTTGAGAGGTGTTTGCCTCTTGATTATTAGATGCATTATTTATATGTATATTATATTCTCATGTGTATTAGCCTTGATATTTTTTTTGGGGGGGCTCATTGAGAAGTAGGTGCTTGGTTTTATGATTTTTTATTATTTTCTTTATGTTTTGTTCTTGAGTTATGGTAATAGTTCCAAGGAATATTTTGGAGATATGGAAAAAATGACTTATGGATTTGGGCATATTCCCTTTGTTTTGGTAATGTTTGTCTTGTTTGATCTACCTTTGGTTTGAAAGGTTTACATCTATTGTTGTCATATTTTCAAGTTTTGAGTTGAATAACTAGATGTTGATATCCTTTCAATTTGGCATTGTTGAAGGAGATCTTACTTTACACAACTTAGTACATGTCGATGTTGGTACAAGGACATTATGAACTATTTTTATGTTCTCCTACTTTACACATTGTCTTCTTCTTGAAGGTTCTTATGTCTATAGAGTTGACATTTGTATGGAGTCAAGTGCTGTTGTTTCTACTTCACTTTTTTTGGAAATGGTTTGGTAGCTCCTTGATAGATAATATTCATTGGTGTGGAGGACTTGGGAGAGTTTTTTTAAAGATTAGTAATGGTAAAAAATTTATATATATTTTTCATATCATTGCATATTTACAAGTTGATATCGAGTGATAGAGGATTTAGCTAGATCCTCCATGTGAGTTATATATATGAACTTGTTAATTTCTTGATCTATTTTTTATATTGTGCATTACCCATACACCGTGATTTTTTAAACATATATGCAAACTATTTATGAGTGGGGAGGTCGTCTCTTGGACTGTTTACACTTTATTGCAATGTTAAGATACTTTAGAGGTTTTTTTATCACATATCCATGTGTGTTGTTACCTTGGAATTTTTTTTTGCATGATGGTGAATCTACAAGAACTTGATTGTGGATTTTGGGTTGATATGTTGATGGCACATGTGGAGTTTTACCTATGTTAGATTGTGTACCCTAATTTGAGGTACATGGATAGAGTGGATGAAGTAGAAACTTGTTATGGTTTCTATTCTAGTTGATATGGATTGGGTAGCCACTTAGAGCCATTTGTTAACATTTTAATTTGGTGCCTGTGTTGACGTTAAGATTAGGATCTTATGTTTCTAATCATTATAAAGTAATATAAAAATTACCTAAAGAGGTATTAGTTACACCTATTTAAAACTACTATTTATAAGTAATTAACAATCTAATAGTTTATTATATTATTAATTATTTAAATTCAATATATGTTATATAAAGCTTATAATATGTATAAGGTTAAATTATAGCCTTATATTAGAAAAATAGATAAATTTTATAAGGGTATGACCCCTAGAATAAAATTATCTTATAAAAATCCCCCTTATTGTTATTGGCATGTACATCAATTATCAATTTTTATATTATAAAAATGAAGTACCCTAGAGTAACATAGGTCTTCTTTGATAGTGATAAAAAAGACACAAATATATGTCAAAATGAAGATCACATATTTTGAACTACATAAAAATTATCTTGTCATATTTAAATAATCCTAGTGTTTTATATATTATTCTGTAAATGAGACCTTATTAAGTTTTTGTTAGATCTTGAGACTCCTCAAACTAGCCTCCCACAAGTTCATTACATAGTGTCCATAGGTCTTATATAATACAATGCTTTTTACATGTGAAAGATCTATAAAGAAAATAATTTAAAATACACTTGAAGGACATACATATATTTCCTAGAGGTCTTATGTTATGTGTGTTAGGTCTTACATCCATGACTTAACCACTAGGATGTATCATTGACATGCACACTCCCCCTAAATGATAAATCCTAGGGCCAAGCATTGATCTAAATATGGAGAGTTTGAAACTACATAGAGGTTTGATCCACGATTTCTAGGATTCTCTCCTAGTTCTTTATCATACTATATCTTCCACTCAAGTGAAGTACCCATGATCTTCAATGTATTCTTTTTTCTAGAAATAGGATTCTATGGTAAGATTAAAGTAACTTTGGTTATCATATAGTAAGGGGAACTCATACTAGTACCTAGATGGAAACTCTTTGAATAATTTATTATACTACATTTATTCTTGAAGAGTTTTCTATTTAGCCTTTTGATTAAGGAGCTATTGAAGATAACATGTTTAAGTATTAATCTATTCATAGGATAGAACCTACATCATTTATTTTGAAGGCATAGTCTAAGGTAGATCTTCTATAAATATGCTCATCAATATAGTTAGAAATGTAATAATCAATAAATTTAATTCTTAGTGAAAGAATAATAAATACCATAACTAATTATACTTTTGATGTACATTTATCATTTTTAATGGTTATAAATATTATAAAATAATTATAGATGTAATACCTATTGTATATAGGTAATACTTAGTCAAAAATATGGTAAGATAAAGTAGACTTATTACACTAGGTAAGATTGTCGTTTTTATATGATATATTTATGGTTTTATTAAATACCTAGCCTTAATAGGTATAACATCTAGATGTAATCTTTATTATTCATAGAATGAATCCTCATTGTATGATGATGCGTCTCTTGCTTCTAGTACGACTCCAACACCCTTAAGACTTTATGGTGGAACCTCTTGCCTCCCTTGCAGGCTGACCTACCCTTGGCTTTAGACCCTCCTCATTGTTCTTATCATGTTGATGGATTCCTTGTGGGGAATCCCCCTTGATTCACAATGTCCTACACATGTGGATGCTCCCTCTTTGTGTTTTGACGGGCCCTCTGTGGGGGTTTCTTCTCATGCTTCCCCTTGTAATGAGAATTTGGATGACAATATTTATTGGCTTATTGTTCATAAGAGGAAAGTTATTTCGTCTTTCTCTTCTCAAACTAATACTCGTGTTGTGGGTGAAAGGTCAACTCTCTCCTAACCTAGTTTTTTCTAAGTGGGATGTTGGTGGTCCTTGCTCACTCTTTTCTATCTATTATCTTGTTTGGTAGCTTGGCTGTAATTGTTCCTCCTTCTCTTGTTTATATTGTGTCTTTTTTATCTATGACCTATTTGGGCATGTTTCATATAACCTTTTGGTAGCCTTTATATAGGGTTAGGAATCGTATTTCCTCCTTTTGTCTGTTTCTTTCTTTTATACAAGGGTTTGGGTCCTTTAAAAATCCCTACTTACCTTAATAAAAAAACATCTAGTTTTATTATATTATAAATTTCTTAGGCACACACTTTATTTTGAGATAACTGCAATTGATTTTATAATATAGTCAATACAATAGAGCTATACAATTTGATAATTAGAAGTGATGATAATAAATTGATCTTTATCAAGGAGATTATCAAGGCATGCAATTTGTAATTAAATATGTAGTTATAAATTTCTATTTTTATTCAAGGAGAGAAAAATCTATTCGAGTAAACATAGTAATGAGTGAGTTATCCTTTCTAGTTTTTCTACTTGGATAATTTCTTAGGATGACTTTTACCCATTATAAGTAGGTGTTTTATTCTCAAAATATGAGAAAAAAATTATATCATAGCCAAAAAAATATTTTTAACAAAATATTAAACCAATTTCTAAAATAAATTCACATTAATATAGATAGTTGGTATAAGTTGAATATAAGATCTTGAATACTAGTTGTAATCTTGATTACAAAAAGAACTCATCTAGTGAAAGGAAGATAAAGCTACTTTTTTATGTTCTACTTTTTTCTTGAATGATTTATTAGTTGCTTATGCCTTTGTCAAGTAATTATTATATGATATATTTGTTTAGAATGACAAATGATATTGATTAATAATTATGCTGAAGGTGTTCCTTATATTAAGTGAACAACCTTCTTTTGAAAATCAATGGTTGAAAATTGTAGAGAAGGATGCAAGATAGTTGAAATGATCTCAATTGTCAAAGTTTCTAAATATTAAAAAATATAATATATAATTTTAAAAAAACAATTGCATTTTTAACTAGTCTTAGCTTTAAATTAAGAAAAGATAGAATCATATATATTTTTCTTTTAAACTTTTTAAACTTAATTTTTTAGATAAATAATTATAAATATTTTTTTTTCAAATAACAATATTAATAAGTGCAACATAGTGGCTAGTACTTGCCTTTATAGTATTGTAATTATTGTTTTCTAGATTTAAAAAAATAAATGTAAGTTTTGTTAATTATAATGTTTCAGTATTGCTAATTAGTTCTTTGCATGACCTAACTCTAACCCTAACTCACACCCTAACTCTAATTATATCCCTATCCTTATCCCTAACCCTAACCCTAACCCTAACTTTAACCCTAACAATAAATTCTAAACCATTATCCTAATCCTATACCTATCTCTAATCCTAATTATGATAGTAAAACTATCCATAACTATAAACCTAGCTTTAATGAATAAATTTTAAATAAATAATATATTTAATAAATGTTATATTACTAATTATTATATATTAAATGAATTTTATATATAAAATAAATATAATGTATATTAAAAATAATTAAAAGTTAGATATTATATGTTGGGAATATTTCTTATCTTATTATTAATATAAAATTGTTATATATTAAAATGATTAGTTATTGCAAGTTGTTTATTTTTAATTTAATTATATTTATTAAAAATAAAATATATTATATTAAATTATTAGGTTTGATTTTGAGTAAACATAAGTGCAATTAAATATCTTCATTCAAATCAATAATTGTTAAATATTAACGAACCAATAATTATTTAGTAAAGAATTGTACAGTGACACTAAAAAAAATATTATGAATTAATATTGGGAATAAGATTTGTAATAAAGATATTAGATGAATAAAATTTTGGAACATTATATGTATTAATCATATTCAAGTGATTTTTATAAGTAATATTTTATTTTTAATTTATTTTCATTTTTGAATAGTTCTAGCCATAATTTTTACCTTATTCTCAATTCTAATCTTAATCCTAATTATAATTCTTTTAGGATTACACTAATTAATAATAATAAGATTAGAATTATAATTAATTAATAATTATAATAATTTTAGTTATTTTAATTTAATTCTAATTTGTACTTATTTATGTTTTGAAATTAATAAAATTTGAAAAAATGGAAATGTCAAATAGTTTAAGATTTAATTTAAATTTTTATTTTAATTATGTAAAATCAAATCCCTAGGAAGATTATTTATATGCTAATTTATGCATGTGCTTTAATTTAAGTTTAATTTTATTATTTTTAATAGTGTGAATCCAAATCTCTAGGTAACTGCACCAATCTGTGACCTGATTTTGATGTCAAATTAGAAAAAAGCAAAAAAAAAAATGTCAAAATAAAGCATTTGGCGCATGCCAAATTTGGCGTGCACCAAATTTGGCCCGTGCGTCAAATGTAAAAAGTCAATTTAATCAAAATCTTGCATTCTAAACCTCATTTTCTTTTCAACCTGCGCCTTGGTTTGGAGGTTTTCAGCTGTGCAACTCACGCTCTCCAAATCTCTTCCATTTTTCCACTCTTAGCTTGCAATTATTCATGAGGATGCCTCCAACACGTCAAAGAGGTTGAAGATTGCGAAGAGGTATGTATTTTTATTGTTTTTATTTCGAATTTGATTTAGAATGTAGACTAAAATTTAGGTTTTTTAATAAAAATTTGTTCTAATTCTCAAGGATTGAATCTCCACCTCCAAACATTGAGAATTCACAATCACCCCCTCACAAAGAGCCTTCTATACAAGAACAACCTAAAACCCCTCCATTAGTTCATGGGAATCCTCAAGGAACACAAGGAAATGTCCTAAATCAAATTGAAAACAATAAAAGAGACATTGAACAATTAATTGGAAGATTAACCGAGCATGCCAAAACCCACCCTTATAGGAGAGGGATTGCCGAATTGGTCAATTGTATCTCATGTACGAGAAATGAGCGAGAAAATATTTTTTTGGTCAAATAACAGGCATGAGATTAAACAATTTTATGCTAGTGGTTTGTCATATGTAGATGTGAAAAAACAAAAAAATAGCAAAGCCGACTTGTATACCCTATTTGTAGACCTAAGAACCAACACACCTTTGTCTCATGCGTGTAGGAGGTTCCCCATCCATTGGTGCCACCATGAATTAATTTAAAAAAAAAATTGGGAGCGGTGGTGGATGGTATTTGACCAACCTCCATGCAATAACCATGAGGTACCACAATACTTTTTGAGGAAACTCTACTGTGAGTTTTCCCTCAATAAGATGCCAAATTATTTTGACATCTTAGAATTTTAGGGTAGAGGTGGGGTTCCACACATGATAGACCTAATGCACGATGTAATCCATAGTTGCAACTGAGACCCTTGGCCAAAACCATGGTGGAGCATGTTGTCGTTCCTTTCATTGTTAAGGATAGTGTAGAGGTGGACAGGTTGGAGTCGATTAGCTCGCTCACCCAAACCATTATATAGTGTGTGAGGCCTTTAGTAGAGCCTAATGTGGAGGAGATGTGTAGGCCCTGAGCTCCACCCCACCATTGTGGTGCTTGAGGTGTTTTTTGCATGTACGATTATCAGAGTGCTTGAGATGTACCTGTTGGATGTTGTGGTTGTGTTGCTAATATATGGTTGTCATTGATGTCAACATTATTAGCATTGATTTCATGAAGGTTGTATATGTCGAGGATATTGAAAAAATTATAATAAATATGTTGAAGGTTGTCTGTGAAGCTGTGAAGTTTAGTGTGGTGGAAAGTTTAGTATGTTGGTATTCAGAAGTTGCGCTTTAAAGGGGTTTTGTTGAGCCTATCTAGTTCATCCTTTAGAAGTTTCACAGGTGTGCATCAAGATTTGAGCAAGTTGTGAGTTTATGTGTTCCTACAATTATTTTGTTATTGTAGCTGGTGTTTTTAGAAGAAGAGAACATGACTCTAGTAATTTTAGTTGCTGTGTATGATCCTACGATGTTTGTTGATGTTTCTAGATCATACTCTATCTTTGTTGTACGTCCACATTGATCGGTGTGATCATGATCGAAGATTTTTCCTTTGCACATTTGAGTTTTCATGTTCTTGACTGACATAGTGATTGTAGTGTATTGTGGATCCTCATGGATTAATTTTTGAATGTTTGGCATGTTCAAGGATGTTGTTTTAGGTCTTCACTATGTTGTGACCAACTTCGGTTGGTGCGCATTGAGATTTGTTCATGAATTGGGCTGATAGTTTGTATTCATTTATTCTTTTATTTTTCGCCGACAAAGTTGATGTAATTCCATGAAGCGGATATATAAGAGCAATTGTTTCTTCATTTTGATGTGTGTGTGAAGTGTACAAGTGATATATGTGAATAAATGTCAGATCATTCGATTGTAGAGAAAAGTGTGAAGAAGTTTGAGCGAAGTGTGAAGAAGTATTTTTGTACCTAACTAGAACTGTCATCGGGCTTTTGAAGAAGCTAATTTCTCAGTTCAAACTCTTCAGATGGATTTAATATGAAAGTTTTATGTAAGACAGTGTTTCTTCTTTGAGCAGTGAGCTCTAGGCAGTGTGCCTGAATGCATGTGCATTCCTTATTCATTTTCCTTATACTTTTAACAGGGTATAAATTGTGGATTAACCTCCACCATGGTTTTTCCCCTAATAGGGTTTCCACGCAAAAATCTTGGTGTTATGTGTGTTTTTGATGTGTTGTTGATTCATGCTTTCACTGCTATTTATTAGATCTCAGATTAAAGGTTAATATGGTTAAATAAGTTTAAAATCATGTGACAACTGATTCACCCCCCTCTCAATTGTCTATCCTTTTTTTGCCAACAATACCTACATAGCCTACATTAGTTGCAGAGGCGATGGCTATGATAGATGAATTTTTGAAAAAAACATACGACATTGATAATAAGGTAAAATTCAACAAGTTCATTTAATTTTATTTATTAAATTATATTCTAAAATTTAAGAATAACTAAATTAGTAGAATTTTGATATGATGAAATTTTAGGGTCGGAGTGTTCATGAGATATGCTTAATTCGTGTAGAACCTTATTCATTCTCGATGTTGAGTCCACAGGTATACATCTAGTATTAAAGATATTATTATTGCATTTGAACAGTTGGATGTGATATTTGAATGTTTGTCTCATAACATGCTTTAGATGTCAAATAGTTTCTTGGTGGGCCTTCGACCTCCACACCTCATAATTCATGTCCTCAAACAACTTTCAACCAGGTAACCTTTATTCATTAATGGTGTTGTAAAACAATGTTAGCTAGTTTTCATAATTTTGCATATACAATTCTAAAAAATTGATGAGAATCATAAAAATTGGTTGGTCTTGTGAGATCCATTATTCCCTACCAATCCCATCGCATTAACCTCTAATAGTTCACTCTATTTTTTGTTATCGCATCCTGTCCCATCTCATTAATCTATTATAGTCCATCCTATGTTCCATTAACCCCTTCCATTTCCATCCCATTACCCTCTCTTATTTCATTGTATGTTCCATTATACCCTCTTGGTCTTGTCTCATTATCTCCCCCTGATTCACCCTATGCTCCTTTATTCCCTACTAATTAATGTAGAGGAAGAACAAGATTCAACAAAACCTGGCTGTCCTAATTCACTCCCTTTAAGTTTTTCATTGAAACCAAGGCTTAAGCCCTCTTCACATCCTTTATCCTTATTGACCATTTGAGCTATTGGATCAATAATGATGGAAAACACATTTTAAAAGGGTGGAACAACATAAAATGGTGGGACAACAAGATTTCAATCAATTTTGACACATTAATTGACTTCATGCAATTTGTCACACTGGCAATGCCCTAACAATGACATAACTTACCAAAAGTAATGACCAACACTTTGACAAGAAATAAACAATGGAAACCTCGATGCAAGCTTGAATTGAGATAAAAATGATCATGGAACACTCCTAACTAATTTCCAACAATGTGACCATTCATGGCTTGCAACATTTAACCTTAAACTGCATAATCTACCCTCTTGGGACAATCACAAAAATTTGTATCAAACTAACAAATATGAGCAAGAACTTTGAACCACAAGTCTAAGGGACCTTTCTCTACAATCCTACATCACTGTTTGGGCAAGTTCAATCATACTTTTATGTCATTCATGACTCTTTCCTTGCCTTTTGTCAACTTTTTTGTCTGATACATCCACAATATCAGACTACTGGTGAACTATTGCACGTGAAAACTTTATCTCCGTCCCTTGCAACATAGGAATACAATAAAACACAAAAAACAATTCACTTGACTAGCTTCCTTCAAAAGTTACTGCACTCATGATGCATGAATTTTCTGCATTTTTATCTATGAAGTTGCTGCACTTCTACATTTTTAATTCCTTCTCATTTATGACAACAATACTGTTGCTATTTTCATTTTGATATGCTTCTCATTTATGTTAGTTATAAAGGGACTACCTGAACTTCTTTATATGAATTCCAAATATGTTGTTTCATTTTTAGTTGTTGACATCAGATAGCCTTGGTGATGTTGGTGGCACGATGGACCATGGATTTGCTGCAACAATATCCAATTTTGATCCTTTGAGAGAGGTATGCAATAGAATAGTCGATTTGACATTATATTTGCTCTTTTATGGTCTATTATAGAAAATTTTCATGATAATTTTATGTAGTTTAATTTCTATCTTGATGGTTGCTATAGGTGGTTGTCACTCCAGATCGTGGACATTGTAATGTTGTAAATGTGAATGATGACTATATGTATGCGGTAAGTGATTATATTTGGTTATATGTCATTCCACAATTCAATTTCTATGTATTAAAATCTTTACTTTTTATTGTATTAGTTGAAGGTCCAAAGTGGAGAGAGGAGGAATAGTGAGCATGTTCGAAAGACAAGAGAACAACCAGGCACTCCATCCAGCCAAATTTTGAAGGCATCATCTGATCTCTTTCCTTCCCCCATAGGGAAATGACTATGTATTAGGGTTGTTTGTTGTATGTCTATGTGGCATTTTGGAACATATGTTTTGTACTATCGATATATATGTGACATTTTATGTCCATATGGCTTTTTTGTAGTAAGCTTGTATGGATTTTTTGGCTATGTTGTATATACTTTTATCAATATATATCATTGTGTAGCCTTACAAATTTTTGATTAAAGAAAATCTTATTTTTCTATTGGCATTCTTGAATGATATCATGCGTATTGAGTAAATTGTATGCTTTAATGTTGTAGGCATAGATTTTTTTTACATATAATGCTTAAATAGTTACTGTCGATTTCTCAATAAGATCAATCTAATGTGTATTGTGTAAATAAACTCCATTCCTGGTGCTTTATATCTTTTGCAATACTTCAATTACTTGTGCTTCAATTATTCACATGTATGCTTCACTTATTCACGTGTATATTTCATGTATATTGTGTGTATTCATGTGTATGCTTCATGCTTCTAATGCATAATTAATGTGTTCATGTGTATTCTTCATGATTCATGTGTATACTTTATGTATTTGTGTGTATTCTCCATGCTTCTTGAGTTCTATTGTTGTCTAGTGACAAAGATTTTAACACCAAAAGGTTTCAAATGAGCTGTAAGAGCTCCTTCCCATAAAAAAGATCATGTATTTCCTTTAATTCATGGCTGAGGCTGGGATCCAAAAACTAATGGTTATGATTCTAAAGCTTAGAAATCATTGCATTTGCATCTATAGATCAAGTGGATGCTTCAAACCTCATAGGAATATATATACCTCTATCAACTTGTATGAACGTGCATCAAAACACATGATAGTTGTTGATCCAACCAACAAAATTTATTTGCATCTAATAATATGATCATGCCTAGTGTAAACGTACCCTCCTAGAAATTTTGGAACAATTCATTTGGTCACACGAGTTGCAAAATGGAAGTTGCACCACTTTGCAACTTTTCACAACTTTCATTTGACAACTTTTTCCCCAAGTGAAAAGTCATCACCACCGGAAAACGCCTTCGAGATAGAAAAAACCAAGAGAAATTATTGTAGAGGGGACCAACATGATCCCATATCCTTAGATGAGAAGTTTCTAATCATCATGTTGTCTGAGTAACAACTCATCAAATATTGCAACTATTTTGCACTTTGGACTCTTAAGGGATTCAACCGGTTGAATGTAGCTCAAAGCGATTCTTGACATGTTTGGGTGTGAAAGAGGATCATTCTTAGAATAAATTTACCCACCTAGATGTGTTGGAATAGTTTTTTGGTCACATGAGTTGCAGAACGAAAGTTGCACCACTTTGCAACTTTACATTGCTTGCATTTGACAACTTTTTCCCTAAGTGAAAAGTCACCACCACGAGAAAAGATCTCCAAGTTAGAAAAAACCGAGAGAGGTTATTGTAGAGGAGCCCAAAATTATCCCATAGGCTTAGACGAAAAGTTTATAAGCATCATGGTGTCTGAGTAACAACCCACAAAAGATTGTAGCCATTTTACACTTTGGAATTTTAAGGGATTCAACCGGCTGAATGTAGCTAGAAGCAATTCGGCATGTTTGGGTGTGAAAGAGGACCATGCATAGCATAAAATTACCCACCCAAATGTGTTGGAACAGTTGGTTTGGTCACTCGAGTTGCATAACGAAATTTGCACCACTTTGCAACTTTATACTACTTGCATTTGACAATTTTCCCCACGTGAAAAGTCACCACCACGAGAAAACACCTCTGAGATAGAAAAAACTAAGAGAGGTTATTGTATAGGGGCCCAATATGATCCCATAAGATTAGAAAATATGTTTTTAAGAATCACAGTGTCTAAGTAATAGCTCGTTGAAGATTGCAGCCATTTTGCACTTTGGACACTTAAGGGATTTTGTCGATTGAACATAGCTTAGAGTGATTCAGCATGTTTGGGTATGAAATATGACCATTCCTAGTGTAAAATTAACCACCCGAATGTGTTGGAATAGTTCATTTGGTCACTCAAGTTACAAAATGAAAGTTGCACCACTTTGCAACTTTACACTATTTGCATTTGACAACTTTTTCCCCAAGTGAAAAGTCACCACCATGGGAAAATGCCTCTGAGTTAGCAAAAAATGAGAGAGGTTATTGTAGAGAGGCCCAACATGATCCCATAGGCTTAGAAAATTTTTTTCTAAGCATCACAGTGTCTGAGTAACAACCCGTCAAAGATTGCAACCATTTTTCACTTTTGACTCTTAAGGGATTCTGTTGGTTGAACGTAGCTTAGAGTAATTCAGAGTGTTTGGGTGCAAAAAAGGACAATACCTAGAATAAACGTACCCGCCCAGATGTGTTGGGATATTTTTTTTGGTCACTTGAGTTGCCGAATGAATGTTGCACCACTTTGAAACTTTACACTACTTGCATTTGACAACTTTTTCCCCAAGTGAAAAGTCGCCACCATGGGAAAATGCCTCCAAGATGGAAAAAAATGAGAGAGATAATTTATTGTAGAGGGTCCCAACATGATCCTATAGCCTTATATGAGAATTTTTTAAGCATCATGGTGTCCAAGTAATAGCCCGTCGAAGATTACAACCATTTTGTACTTTGGTCTCATAAGGGATTCTGCTAGTTGAACGTAACTTAGAGTGATTCTACATGTTTGGGTATGAAAGAGGACCATGAGTAGTGTAAACATACCCACCTATATGCGTTGTAATATTTTTTTTGGTCATTCGAGTTGCAAAACGAAAGTTGCACCACTTTGCAACTTTACAATACTTGCATTTGACAATGTTTTTCCCCAGGTGAAAAGTCGCCACCATGGAAAAATGCCTTCGAGATAGTGAAAACTAAGAGAGGTTATTTTAGAGGGGCCCAACATGATCCCATAGGTTTAGACGATAATTTTCTAAGTGTCATGGCGTCTGAGTAACAACCCGTCAAAGATTTCAGCCATTTTGCACTTTGGACTCATATGGGATTATGTCGGTTGAATGTAGCTCAGAGTGATCTGAAACTTTTAATGACTCTACCACTTTCCCATAACTTAATTTTTTTATTTCAACTTCACTTTTACAAACACATTTCTGGGGAGAGCAATAAAAGGAAATAAATAGACAACCACCATAAGTTAACTTTTCCATCACTTAAGTTTTGTTGTTTGAATTTTGTTTTTTCAACTTCAATTTTAATGAAAATAAATAGACAACCACCATAAATTTTGCAAAGGATCATCAAATTATATATAGAGGAAAAGGAAATACTTAGAGAACAACCATAAAGTATTTAAGTCAAAGGTCTTTTATTTTATGACAAAAGCATTGAAAAGGGATTTCAATTATTTCATGGGGCTCATTTTCATGATATTCATGTGAATGAGTGAAAACGGATTTCAATTATTTCATGGGGCTCATTTTCATGATATTCATGTGAATGAGTGAAAAGGGATTAAGTTTCATCTTTTATTTTTGAGTTTGGATCAATAATAGTGCATCATTTATGGATTGTGTCAATAAACCATAATGTTGATTTGTGCCTTGGAATGTTGTATCATGGAAGTCTGAGTCCAAAAAGAGTTGAGAATCATCGTGATATGTTTTCAATAACCAGAGACAACCCAAGGTATGTGCTCATGTTGTTTCATCCTTTGTTTGTGCTATTGGCCATGTGACTATGTTTCCAAAGTTGACAAGTGCACCAAATGCCAAGTGACTATTTGGAGAGATTGATTGGTTGAAGATTGTTTGGGAGTTGTCAAAGGTATTGGAGGGTATTGAAACATTTTTTCCCCCACTATTCATGTTTTTATGCCCTTTTTGGTGTTTTTTTACTTCCTTGGATGCCCACTAGGCTAGGTTGTCAATGGTGGCAAGGTGTACTAAGATGTTTTATGCATTTATTTTCAATGAAGCCCTTGAAGGGTGATTGAGATTATTTAAAGAGACAGATCATGATGACAGTGACTCTAAAGCTCATCCAAGATTTGAGTAGATTTTGGAAAGCCAAAAACAATAAACCTGAGAGTATATAAGCTTTACAATGATTGATTCCCTTTTATTGGTTTAGACTTATATATAGTGGGGACATATTAATTGGAAAGGTGAGTTCACAACCTTCTGATGCAAGAAAATATGTACAATAGAAGGAATTGTTTCAGATTTTGTCATAAATCCACATGCTTTTTCTTCAAGACAACTTTAAATGTAAATCATAAACCATTACAACTAGCTTTAAATGTAATATACACATTTAATTGAGGCATATATTAAGGAATATACACATTTGTATGTATTCATTTCTCATTATTTTTGTTGCTCAAAAAATACATTAAGTCAATAATAAATATTACAATAGTGATGGAAGAACATCTTGAAAATCCTCCCATTTCTCAATATTTGTAGCAATACATGCAGGGAAATAATCCTCCCATTTTCAACCCATATCATGAAATATATTGTACAAGAAGAAACAAAAGGAATTGTTGCCTAGTTTGTTTTCTCCAATGCACCTTAGGACGTGGCCCAGTTATTTGCATTCCAAAATGCTTCCAAACATGTACATCCCTTGATCCCTCAGAAACACATGTGTAGTAGCCTCTCCGTGGTTGTATACTCTCATTGGAATTTGGTCCACAAAAATCCTTGCAAAAGCCTAACAATTTCAGACATGGACTCACATAAAAATCATTAAAAGACTAATAACTGAATAATGTCAGACATACACCTTCTGACCAGATCTATTATCACCTTCATGCATGCTATAAGTAGATCGATTGAAGGTTCTACAATGGTGATGTGGCCCATATTTTTCTAATTTCTCATCTCTCGATGATCCTAACTTATAAATTTCAAATATATATAAACATAACTAACATAAAATGTGTACCATATAAGAAGCCAAGAAATCTACAAAATGGAAAAGAAAGAGAAGATTGAAAACCAAAAAATGCCCCAATGGCCAATGTTGATAATCTTTAATGAAGCCTTTCCATTTTTTCTTCTTCACTAGTCTTGCATATCTCTTCACTAAAGAAAAAATTTAATTAATAAGTGGGTTAAAAGATAGTCTAAAATACATCAATGACAATCCTAAATGCATATGACATCAAACACAAATAGAGAATACCAAATTAAAGGTAGTTAATAGAGAGTAGCATATAATTATCATTTTGCAAATTAACAATAATGCAATTTTGTAAGCCCTTCTACAATCAAACTTAAACGCTTGAAATAAAGGAGTGATCAATAACATGACTTTACAAATCAATCTAGGGAACTATCTAGGCCTACTCTACTCTTTATTGTGTCAAGTATTTCCTCGTGATCAGACTCACACACTTTCCACAAGTTCTTGTTCACACGTCTGCCCTTATATTTGATCAAATGAATGTTGGCTATGATGAAAAGGTTTGAGTAGTGAAGAATCTTTTGATGTGTGTTGAAGTCCTCAAACAACCAAACTACAACATTCTTAACTGGGTACCTTCTAAGCCATGTGCTAGTAACAACCACTGAACCTATAGGATATTCTATGTTTTCTCCATCTATAACTAGGGCCTCCAATTTATTTTTGGCCTCAATAGAATGACACAGGTAATAATCTATACTCTCTTCATTGTCTTCATCTATAATCACCACATAAAAATTCCCTACATTCATATGTTCATCTTGTTAGATGTATTTAATGAACATCAACATAAAACTTGAAAGTAAGATATATTACCTGGTTCTAGTAGGTCTGATACATGATCAAAGTTAATGGATGATTGCATCTTCGTGATTTGTAGAGTTGTCGAGAGCTGATAAGTGTCAAGTGGGGCTAGACTTCTTACAAACCATCTATCAACCCATTTTGTTGACTCACAATCATTCCATGCTTGAAGTGTACATGAATAAAACAAGCATGCCATGTTTCGCATAAGGATAGTCCATGTACCTAAATTGGACCTTCTAAAAGAGTGTAGCTCACTTGATCCTATTAGTGTACAACAATCTTCATATTTTGCAATGTTAGTATCATTTACTAAATGAAAAAATCTATGAACTAAAGAATTACCTTCACTACCTGGACCCATTGCATGATTGCACCACTCGATAATTGATCTTGCATCTATAAACTTTACAGTGTCTTTGTACTTTAACTCTTCTCATGCTAAGGCTCTTTTGATACATGAACTTGATCCATCATGCTCCCCCTTTGCATGCCCGATCTTTGAGAAGTTCCACATATGGGGAACACCACAGATCCTATGCATCCCGCTCAACCAATAAAACATTCTAGAGTTTTTTGAATTGTGATGTACAGTTATCTGACCATATGGTATGTTGACCAAATGATATGCCCCTGATAGCTAGATCAACATAGAACATCTGAAAGCAACCTTGCACAAAATCTGTAGAATGTGTGCGATCATCACTGATGTAAAAGTGATACTCCCTGAGTAATTTCTTGTTATCCTTTGTACTATCATTTTCATGAATGAATGATATATGCATAGATATAGCAACCTGCGTGGAGTTTTAGTACTGTGATTATACCTCATTCTATGGTTGTAGTGTGTAGTTCTTTGTGAAGTCGACAACTAAAATGATGCTATGAAGCGGAAACGTGTCCTTACATAACTTGAATTGTGAGTCCAACCATTCAACTCTATGTGTATGCCTTGCATACTCATAAACCACCTGATCACAAAAAATACCTATAAACTGATACACTGGAAACTTATCACTGACCAATTCACACTTCTTTGCTTCTTTCCCATCTTTTAGACTATAGACCACTATCTTGTATTTTCCAAATTCCACAATTTCATCTCCAATAGTGTGTGTACTAGCCATGTGTTGGAAAATTGGAAAATATTGCATGCCACCATAATGATCACATGTTCCATCCAAACATGACTTCTTGTAAATTTTTTGACCATCCACTCTTTCACATAAAATGGAAGATAAGAATTCCCTTGAGGATTTAGGTGGAGGCCTTATGTTACATTCCTGCAAAACATTGTTAGTATGCATATCTACACATATACACCAATAACATCATAATGGTTAGAAAACTCAATATGTACTCTACAACAACAAGTAGTGTGTGTGTGATTTATTGTGACATAAAAAGGCTTTAGCATTTCAAAATACCTTTGACATATTTTAATTTCAAGAAACTTCCATACAAAATCAACAAAAAATTAGGTTTGAGTGGTATCCAAATAATGCTTTGGATGCATGGCTCATGGATTTTACTATCAATTCTCCTTCTTACAACATCTCTTTGATTGGGAGAGGTCCTTGTGTTATCCTTCCAATAATCTACTATTATAGATCTCCAGGCTTGAACAATTCTTTTATCTTTCCATAACACTCTACCCGAGAATGCCCATAACTCATTGCTATTTGGATCCTCCACTCTTTCACACCTTCCTTTGGCTCTCATTAAAGATGATCTACTTATTTTCAAAGACTTACTTGTCTTTGTAAGGTTCACCTTGTTCCTTGTTTGACTACTTAACAGTGTTGTTGTCATCGCATGTCGTGTGACACAACTATCCTTCATGCATGAGGTAGAACCCATGCTCTCGTATGCACTCATCAAGTTCTTCACAATAGAATTTTCACTTGAGTCATTTGAAATTCTTAGCCCAAGAGCCTTGATGGTGGGCATAAATTTGAGTTTCCTCATCATTTCAACAAATAGTTGGCATCTTCCACCCTCACTTAGCTTCTCAAAAAATAAACTCCATATCCTTTGTGCATATCTTTGACATGAATGTTTTGGAATCTTATTAGGCATCTATTTCAAAACATTGAAATAAATATCAATAAAAAATTTAGGTTTTATATGCAAAACTCTAGGAGGAGTTCTCAAATGTAAATTTGTGTCAACATTAGGAATGTAAACAACATTGGGGATAAATTGTGTACCTTCAATCGAAGGTGCAATTGATGACATACCTTGAGATTGACATGTAAATGATATTGTACCTCTAACTTGAGATTTTTTTTTGTGGAGTGCCTTCAAATGGAGATGTGTTTGCTGATATACTTTCAAAACAAAAAGTTATTGATGGTGTGTCTTCAATTGGAGATGTGATTTTTGATGTACTTGGAAAACCACATGTTGTTGTTGGTGTGTCTTCAACTAGAGATTTGAATTGAACTTCACCTATGGTTGATGATGTGCCCCCAATTTTGAGATCCATTTGTTGCCTTCCATGAAATTTTTTCATTCATTCCCTTTGTTTTTCCAATTGGACATCTCTCTTAGATTGCACGGGAATTTCTGGTTGTATGGGCTGCAATTCCTTTGCTTCGCAAGCTACAATTTTTGATTATTTTCTCCTTGCATTTTTAACTGCACGTTCTTTCGGTGTTAGAGTCTTTGGTCATTTCCTCGACATGATGTTGAATGCTACATGTTCAGAAACACACATAGAACAAAAGTAGGTAATGCATTTTATGAAACATATTTATATCACTAATTACATTGTATTTTATCAAACATGTCTATGCTACAACATTTTTCATACATGTCTACCTTAGCCTTTTTCATACATGTCTACCAAAGCTTTTTATGAAAGAAGGCAGTGAGCTGTTTGGATAAATGCCTCCAAGAAATGTGGTCTCATGGTGATGGACATCAATATGAAACCACGTTTCTTTGAGGCAGTCTTTCGAACAACTCACCTCCTAATTCTATGCTACCGCATTTTTCGAAGATGCCTACCAATTCATCTTATCAAACATGTCTATGCTACAAAAAAATTCATACATGTCTACCTCCATACCACAAGAAAAGTAAGTAATGCATTTTTTCAAACATATCCATGTATTGCTAATTACATTGCATTTTATGAAACACACCAAGCATCTTATGAAACATATTCATATCATTGATTACATTGCATTGCATTGCATATCTTTAAAACTCAAAGCATTTCTACATTGCATAACTAATGTAACTTATCAAACATTTCATATCTTATCAAACATTATTGTCCCCAACCTAGGGTTTATAGCGAGCTTAAAAAAAGCCCATAACTTTTGATGCGTCTAGTGAAAATATATGAAACTTGGTACTAATTTTTTATAGGTCTATATGCACATGTTGACAAAAGGAGGGTTGCTAAATCGTCATTTTGTGTGAGTAATTGAGGACATTTTTTGCAACTATACTATGTAAAACCTAGTACTTTGAGGGATTTGTACAAAATTGCTTCATGTAAGCATTGATCAATGTTAAGAAGGGTTTGAGGGGAGTATTTGGAGTGTGGACAAGTGCTTAGTAGAAAAGAAATGTCAAACCTAGGGTATAAGTTTTTGACACCTTTGGAAACTAGAGAATCTTGTGCTTATTGTTGTCAAAACCACATTGTGATTTTCAACCAAGCCATGATGAACATGAATTCAAAGAAGGGTTTGTGATGCTATATCTTGGAATTATTCACCATTTCTTTGGAAATGAGGTAACTTAGAAAGACAAAAATCATTTTCAATTGCACAAATTTTTCCCTTTATTTATTTCTTAGAAAGGTAAATGGTATGAATGAATGGAAGCTTGCATTAACAACTATGTCAAGTCACTTGAATTTATCTAAGAACATGATGAAGGTGAATTTTTTATTGCACAAAAAAATAATTGGAAACTTGCATTAATGTTGATGAAATCTCTTAGGTTTTCCAAATTAGTTGAAAATAAAAGTTTTCCCACAACCATCATTAATAATGAATTTGTATCTATTATGTCATGTTTTCCATTTTTTATCTTCAAGCTCCTAAAAATTAAACTTTTACATGCAACATCCATCTAATTTAATGTTGAATTCTATGTGTAACAATGAAGATTAATAAAATCATCAAATGAATGGTCTATAAATTATCAAAATAAAATGAAAAACTCAATATAAACATCTACCTAAAATGAAATAGAGTGAATTCCACTAGCCATGCTAGAAATGGACTACTATACACAATGAAAATAGAATTCATAAGAAAATTTGTGTTAAGTCGATGTCCTTTATGTAAGTTTAAACATGAATTCATCACTATTATGTCATGTTTTCATTTTTTTCCTTCAAACTCGTAAAAATTAAACTTTTTAATGGAAATCGCATCTAATTCAATGTTGAATTATATGTCCAATTGTTATGATTAATAAAATTATGAAAGGAATTTAGCTTATATTGTCAAAAACAAAAAATATACTAAATATAAATATTTCAATATTACCAAAATGAATATATTACCCAAGATAATGTAAAATAATGTAGAAACTTCAAAATTTCTTCTTTTGCGTTGTCTAGAATGCAAATTGGTGGTAAAAACGTGATTGATCAAGCATAGATTGGTACAACAGGGAGTCAACTGCATAAAAAAGGTGTTTTTGAGCTGGATAAAGCAATAAACCAGACAAATGCAGAAGCATGTGGACTTGAATCATGGTGTCAACCCCTATTTTACCATTTCAAGGTAAAAACATATTTGGTGCTCACCAAATTTGGCAAGCACCAAATGTGTTTCTTTGAAATGTTTTCCAAATATAGAGAGGGAGGGAGTGAGACTTGAGATAGAGAGAGAGGGGATAGGAGTGAGAGGGTCTAGGTAGCATGGTAGGGAGTGAGACCTAAGAGTGATAGAGACTTGAGAGGGATAGAGAGTTATCTAGTTAGGGTGGGGGGAAAGACCTGACAACAAGAGAGGGGTTGGGATGGATGAGGCCTAAGAGACACAAAAATACCAAAGTGGGAGAGAGAGAGGGAGTGTGGGAGAAGGGTATGGAGTGAAATAGATTTTTCTAGGTAGGGTGGGAGGTATGTGAGAATTGATAAAGAGGGAGTTTGAGAAAGGGGATTGGAGTGAGACATATTAGTCTAAGTAGTGTGGGAGGGAGTGAGACCTGAGAGAGAGAGAGAGAGAGAGAGACTTAAGAGGGAGAGAGAGTTCTTCAGTTAGGGTGGGGGGAATAACTGAGAGAGGGAGTGGGAGATAGAGGGAGTGAGAGATAGAGGGATGGGAGACCTAAACCCTCAACCCTAAACCCTTAAAACCAAATCCTTAAACCCTCTACCCTCTACCCTCAAAACAATACCCTCTAGCCTCTACCCTCAACCCAATACCCTCTACTCTCTACCCTCTATCCTCAACCCTAATCCCTCAACCCTATACCCTCAAACCTTAAACCCTTAAACCCAAGTAAACTCTATACCCTAATCCCTCAACCCTATACCCTCAAACCTTAAACCCTTAAACCCTTAAACCCTCAACCCTAAACCTTAAACCTTAAACCATCAACCCTCAACCCTTAAACCATTTTAAAACTAACTAAACTCTGTACCCTAATCCCTAAACCCTAAACCCTCTACCCTTAACCCTTAAACCCTAAACACTTAAACCATCTACCCTCTACCCTTAACCCTCTATCCTCTACCATCTACCCTAAACCCTAAACCCTCAACCCTCTCTCTCTACCCTCTACCCTCTACCTTAAACCCTTAAACCCTTAAACCCTCAACCCTCTACCCTTAACCCTTAAACCCTTAAACCCTAAACCCTAAAAACTCAAACCCTCTACCCTCTACCCTCTCTCTCTTAAACCTACACCCTCTACCCTAAACCATAAATCATAATCCCTAAACCCTAAAACCTAAACCCTCTACCCTTAAATCTTAAACCCTTAACCCTTAAACCATCTACCCTCTACCCTAAACCATAAATCGTAATCCCTAAACCCTAAAACCTAAACCCTCTACCCTTAAATCTTAAACCCTTAACCCTTAAACCATCTACCCTCTACCCTCAACCCTCAAACCTCTCTCTCTCTCTACCCTCAACCCTCAACCCTCTACCCTTAACACTTAAACCCTAACCCCTTAAACCCTCTACCATTAAATCCTCTACCCTAAACACTAAACCCTAAACCCTAAACCCTCTACCCTCAACCCTTAACCCTTAAACCCTAAACCCTTAAACCATCTACCCTCTACCCTTAACCCTCTACACTCTACCCTAAACCCTCAACCCTCCCTCTCTCTCTACCCTCAACCCTTAAACCCTAAAACCTTGAACCCTCTACCCTTAACACTTAAACCCTAACCCTTTAAACCCTCTACCCTAAACCCTCTACCCTTAACTCTCCACACTCTACCCTTAACCCTAAACCCTAAACCCCCTCTCTCTACCATCAACCCTCTACCCTCAACCCTTAAACCCTAAAACCCTCAACCCTCAACCCTTAACACTTAAACCCTAACCCCTTAAACCCTGTACCCTAAACCCTCTACCCTTAACCCTCTACACTCTACCTTAAACCCTAAACCCTAAACCCTCTCTCTCTACCATCAACCCTCTACCCTCAACCCTTAAACCCTTAAACCCTCAACCCTCAACCCTTAACACTTAAACTCTAACCCCTTAAACCCTCTACCGTAAACTCTAAACCCTAAACCCTATACCCTTAAACCCTCTACCCTAAAACCTAAACCCTAAACCCTAAATCCTCTACCCTTAACCCTTAAACCCTAAACCATTAAACTGTCTACCCTCTACACTCTACCCTCAATCCTAAACCATCAACCCTCTCTCTCTCTACCTTTAACCCTTAAACCCTAAAACCCTCAACCCTTAACACTTAAACCCTAACCCCTTAAACCCTCTGCCCTCTGCCGTAAACCCTAAACTCTCTACCCTTAACCCTTAACCCCTAAACCCTAAACCCTTAAACTATCTACCCTCTACCCTTAACCTTCTACACTCTACCCTCAATCTTAAACCCTCAACCCTCTACCCTCAACCCTTAAACCCTTAAACCCTCAATCCTCAACCCTCTACCCTCTATCACTAACACTTAAACCCTAACCCCTTAAACCCTCTACCCTAAACCCTAAACACTAAAGCCTCTACCCTTAACCCTAAACCCTTAAACCGTCTACCCTCCACCCTTAACCCTCTACACTCTACCCTAAACCCTAAAACCTAAACTCTCTCTCTCTCTCTCTCTCTCTCTCTCTCTCTCTCTCTCTCTCTCTCTCTCTCTCTCTCTCTCTCTCTCTCTCTCTCTCTCTCTCTCTCTCTCTACCCTCTACCCTTAACCCTTAACCCTCTACCCTCTACCATCTGCCCTCTACCCTTAAACCTTAAAACCCTCTACCCTCTACCCTCTACCCTCTAACCTCAACCCTCTACCCTTAACCCTCAAACCCTCTAACCTAAAATTGTAAATCATAAACCCTCTACCCTTAACCGTTAAACCCTAAACCCTTAAACTGTCTACCCTCTACACTCTACACTCTACACTCTACCCTAAACCCTAAATCCTCAACCCTCAACCCCCAATCCTCAACCCTCTCTCTCTCTCTACCCTCAACCCTCAACCCTCAACCCTCAACCCTTAAACCCTAAAAACCTCAACCCTCAACCCTCAACCCTCTACCCTTAACCCTTAAACCCTCTACCCTTAAACTATAAACCCTAAACCCTAAACCCTTTGTGCCCTTAACCCTTAAACCCTCTACCCTCTACCCTCAACCCTAAACCCTGAGAGAGAGAGAGAGGGGGTGGGAGGGAGAGAGAGGGAGGGAGAGGGAGGTGGTGGGAGAGAGAGAGGGGGTGGGAAGGAGATACCTAAGTTAGAGGGAGAGAGAGGGAGGGGTTGGGAGGGAGAGGGAGTGCTTGAGATAGAGATGGAGAGAGAGTGAGATATAAAGAGATAGATAGAGAGAGTGGGTTGGGGGAGATACCTGAGAGAGAGGGAGCGAGAGGGAGGCGGTGGGAGGGAGATACCTGAGAGAGAGAGAAGGAGAGAGAGGGAGCCTGGGTGGGAGGGAGAGGGAGTGCCCAAGAGAGAGATGGAGGGAGTGAGAGAGAGATAGAGAGGGTGGGAAGGAGAAACCTTAGAGAGAGGGAGAGGGAGAGAGGGTGGGAGAGATGTACCTGAGAGAGAGGGAGAGGGAGACAAAGTGGGAGGGAGGGGGTGGGAGGGAGAGACCTGAAAGAGTAGGAAAGAGAGGGAGAGAGAGAGATGTCCATAGAGAGAGAGAGACATCCATAGATATAGAGGGAGTGAGAGAGACATCCATAGAGATAGAGGGAGTGAGAGAGAGAAAAAGGGTGTGTGTGAGAGAGAGACATCCATAGATATAGAGGGAGTGAGAGAGACATCCATATAGATAGAGGGAGTGGGAGAGAGATAAAGGGTGAGAGAGAGATGTCCAGAGATATAGAGGGAGTGGGAAAGAGATAAAGGATATGAGCGAGAGAGGGACCTGAGAGAGAGAGAGAGGGAGAGGTGGTGGGAGGGAGATACTCGTGAGAGAGGGATAAAGAGAGAGGGAGAGAGATAGAGGGAGTGAGAGAGGGAGGGAGTGAGAAAGAGATAGAGGGAGTGACTATGAGAGGGAGAGGGGGTAGGAGGGGGAGACTTGACATAGAGAGAGGGAGAGGGGTTAGGAGGGAGATACTTGAGAGAGAGAGGGGGGGTAGGAAGGAGAGACTTGAGAGAGAGAGGGAGAGGGGGTGGAAGGGAGAGACTTGAGATAGAGGGAGAGAGAGAGAGTGGGAGAGAGATAGAGGGAGTGAGAGAGAGGGAGTGGGAGAGAGAGATGGAGTGTGTGTGTGTGTGTGTGTGTGTGTGTGTGTGTTGTGAGAGAGAGAGAGAGAGAGAGAGAGAGAGAGAGAGAGAGAGACTTGATAGAAAGAGAAAGATAATGACCTAAGAAATGGAGATGGAGTGAGAGTGACAAAAATACTAGAGGGGGAGAGAGAGGGAGTGCAAGAAAGGGGGTTGGAGTGAGATATATTTATCTAGGTAGGGTGGGAGGGAATGAGGCCTAAGAGAGGGGATTGGAGTGAGAGAGAGTAGTCTAGATAGCGTGGGAGGGAGTGAGACCCGAGAGAGAGAAACTTTAGAGGGATAGAGAGTTATCCAATTAGGGTAAGGAGTCATAGAACGTATGAAAGGTAAAACCTCAACTATCCATCTATGATCATAAACCACACACTCTCAACATTATCAAAGTGGTCAACCAAAGAGAGGGGAGAGTTAGATTTTATTCAAAGTAGGTCATTTGGTGCTCGCTAAATGCCACATCACATTTGGCGCTCGCTAAATGTGATGTGTCATTTGGTGAGCACCAAATTTGGCACTTGCCAAATGATCTGCTTTGGACGAGTGAATTGACATGATTTTCCAAATTTCCTCATATTTTCGTCTGTGCTCAGTGTCATGTTTGCACGTCTTTCAATGCAAGTTTATAAAAAAAATATGATGGTGTTAACCTCTCTCTTAGCTATCTAAATATATAATTATTTTTTCATTTTGATTCAGTTAAGGTTTTGATCCATAACTTCTATTGTAAATGCCTTTGTTTTTGGTAAAAATCCAACATGTGCTAGTTTTAGGATAAATTTTTACTTGCTCATCAAAATGTGAAACAAATTACATTTTTTAAAACTAGAATCCATTATACACATGATGAAAAAAAAATCAATTTTTGATTAGTTTTCAAAAAAATTAGGGGGGAGCACGCTAAAATTTCGCTTTTTAGCATGCGTCTACTTTCAAAATTCATAAAATATTATATTCATTAAAAAAATTATTCGAAAGAATGAGGATAAACTTCATGGTGTTAGCTAATTTCTCACCATTCGGATTTTGAAATTCTAAAAAAAGTTAATAAAAAAGGGGGGAGCCCTCAGACGCTAAGCTATTTTTTTTATAAAAATAGGACTTGTTTTGGTCCCCCCCTTTTTGGGACCCTTAATATTCATTAATTTCAAAAAGAATTAGTAGCTTACAAACTAGACTCAGAGCACTTGAACTCTTGTTCTTGCTGCATCTTGAAATTTTGAGCGTAACTATCTTCATTTTCTCGTGCAAATTAGGGAAAAAAAAAAAAAGTGCCATCTTAAGAGCCAAAATTGTGTCACAGATCCATGCAATTACCCCTCTATAAAATATCTAGTTTATTTTTTTGGATTTTTTTTAATAAAAAAATAATAATTGCATACATACGAAAATCAATCTTAAGAAAATGTAAAAATAAGTAACATTTATTTGTTTTAGAAAAAAATAATGAAATGACTTTATAAAGCAAAAAATGAAAAATCATTCTTAAAAAATATTAAAAAATAGTTTACCTTGCTTTCCTTACAAATTCATCAATAACACCCCAAATTACTTAACCAATTATGTTAAGAGAAATAATTTTACAATTTTAAAAGTTAAATATTTAACATGTTCACTTTAACAAAATATATATATATTTGAAGAGAATAAAGTTTTAGTTTTTAATTGGTTGAAAACCAACTTATTAATAACTAGTTAACACAATGATTGATTAAAGAATTGATTTGCAAGTAGTACTAATAATAAATCAATAAATTACAAATTGATTTTTTAATTTTATATTTCATTTTATTTTCACTTTTTAAATTTGATGTTGCAAAGTTAAAATTTTATTTTTAGCAATTTTAATAAATTTGTTTCTAAATTTTTTAATGTTTTATTTGAAATATAGTTTTAGTTTCTAAAATTTAGTTTTTTTAATAATGTTTTATAATATATTTTATTTATTAATATTGAGTTTATTTTAATATTATTTGTATTATATTAATTATATTTGGTACATATTTTATTAATATTTTGATTTTAATAAATTAAAAAAATAGTTTTATTTATTTAATCATTTATTAACTTAATAAGTTTATTATTTGTTATTAACCCTTAAAAATTATTATGTTTATTAATATTTGGATTTTGATATATTTTGAATTTTTATTTAGTTATTTTATTTTAGTTTTTAATTTAGATTTACATTTGAAATTTTTTCTTATTATATTTATGTATTTTTATGAAATTAGAAATAATGATTAAAAAGTATTAGAATTAATTTAATTTATAATTATTTATCTTATTAAAATTTTAATTATTGTAGAATAATTCTATTTTAATTTTTTTTATAATTTATATAATGAAATTAATTTCAAACTTAAAATATAACTTATAATTTATAGAGTGAGAGAGAGAAGGTAACTTTTGATTAGTTTATTCATGCCAACAATCCAAGGATAGCATGCTCCTAGGGAGTTATGCTTAGGGTGGCATGCAATTTGATTGAGGGTATGATAATTCACCTTTAAAACCTCTTCGGTATGCCCATTGCACACTTAGGAGGAAAATAGAGAGAGAAAGAAAATAAAGAAGAGAAATAGAGGAATAGTGAGGGAGAATAAGAGATGTAGAGAGAGAGATAAAGATATAAAGATACAAAAATAGAGGTATAGATATAAAGGAATAAGTATGAAGAGACAAAGAGATAGAGAGGAAGAGAGATAAAGAAAGAGAGATGAAAAGAGAAGAGGAGAGACATAGATATAGTCAAATAAGGAGAGAGATAGAGAGATAAAAAGAAAGGAGACAAATATATATAGAGGTCGAGAGATCAAAAGATAAAGAGGGAAAGGGGGAGAGAGGGGAGAGATAAATAGGAATAGAAAAAAATAGTAAGGGGAGAAAGATAGGGAGAGGGAAATAGATAGAAGAAATGAGAGAAAGATAGATAGAGGAAGAGAGAGACTAAGAGATAATTAAAAATATAAAGATAGAGAGGGAGATAAAGATATAAAGAGATATTTCTCTTTCTCTTCCCATATCTCTCTATAATATATCTCCCTACCTCTATATATATCTCCCTCTCTCTACCTCTCTATCTATATAACTTCCTATCTCCATGTTTCTATCCCTCTATATCTCCCTCTCTCATTTTCTCACTCTTTTGTATGCCCCTCTTTCTATCTCTATTTCTCTCCCTCTCCCTTCTCTCTCTATTTCCATCTCCATCTCCATCTCCATCTCCATCTCCATCTCTCTCCCTATCTCTATCTTTGTACCTCTCCTTACATATGTTTCTCTTTCCCCTCTATCTTTCCCACTATATATATCTCTTTATCTCTTCCCCTTTTTATCCATATCTCTCCCTCTCTCCCTATCTCCCTATCACTCTCTTTTTGTATATCTCTCAACTTCTCTATGAGTCTATCCTCTCTCTATTTATCTCCCTACCTCCCTCCATCTCTATCTATTTATATATATCTCCCTCTCCCTCTCTCTCTCTATATATGTATATAAATATACATATCTATATCTATATCTATATCTATATATATATATACATACACACACACACACACATATATATGTATATATGTTAGACATCTCAACATCTCTCTCACTCAAACACACACTGCTTGTTTCTCCTTCCCTATTTATATCTCTATATATTTTTCACTCACACACACATTCATCACTTCTCCCTCCCTATCTCTATTCATATCTATCCTCTTTCTATATCTCTCTACTTCTCTCTCCTATCTCTATTTCTCTCCCTCCATCTACCTCCCTCTCTATCTATTTATACATATCTATCCTCATCTCTCTCAATATCCCTCTCTTACTCATACACACACACTCTTTGTTTCTCTCTCCCTATCTATAGCTCTATCTTTATCTCTATCTCTTCATATTTAAATTCTTACATATCTCCCTCTATGTCTACCTCATTATCTACCCATCTCTCTCTACCCCTATATCTACCCCTCTATATATCACTTCTTATCTCTATCTTTATATTTCTATCTCTCCCTTTCTCCCTCTCTTTATATATTTATCTCTTCCATCTTTATCTATCATTTTGTACTCTCTTTATCGCTCCCTCTCCTTCTCTCCCTATCATCCATCTCCATCTCTAACTTCCTCTCAATCTCTTTCTCCTTACCTTTCTATTTTTTTCTCTCTTCCCCCTAATCTCTCCCTCTTTCTATCCCCATATCTTCCTCTCTCTCTCCCTCTCTCCCTATTGAGAAAATAACATGACCTATTGGTAATGTAGCCTTATTACCTTCCTAATTCAAAGGTTTTGTTTTAGTTGTGTTTGAATCCTTGTAAGTAGATGCATATTTATTTGAAGCTATCACTTCTCCATTGAGAACTTTGTTGCAGAAACAACATCATTTTCTAAATAGCCTACCAATTGATCTCATGTATACTACACAAGTCTATGTAAAAAATAAACCAAAATATTCCCTAATTGACCTTCCACACTTCTTCGGTGTACCCATTGCACACCAAGGTGCGATTGCTAGTTGTACAATTAAGGGCCTACAACCAAACTCAACAAAATTCTCTTACCTTCCTAAAAGCTATATACATGGGATATATTGGAACCTATAAAGAGTTTAGTCATGACATATAGTAGACTCTTAATTCTCATAAATTACATAGTATCTTTGATCTCATGGAAAATTAGATTTAAAAAAAATAGATATCCAATTTCTAAAATTAACATCACATATCTACAACCGTAACCAAGTTTAAAATTTTTTCAATTGATTAGAACCCGTGTAAATATAAATGTTAGCAAAATCAATAATTATAATTTTATAATGTGGGACCAACAATAGTAAATCATCAATACTAATATAATACAATAAATGTACAAATGAAAAAGAACCCATGGAGATTAAAAAGTAAAATGGTATTCAAACCTTTATCTGATTTAGTGATCCCTTAAAAGTATCAGAATTTTTTTGACCTTTTGTCTATAGAAGATGTGTATAGGAACGTTCCGTGTGAGTAAAAAGTTGATGTTTAGGTTGAGACATTATTTTGTATTATGTTTTTAAATGAAATAAAAGTGTGGCATCTTCTAAAAATAGTTTGTAGTTGGTATTATACCAAAATTGCAATGCAGTCTTGAAAAGCTGAATAATTTTAGTGATTTAGTTCAGTACTGAAGATCTAACTAAGTGGCGATCAAAGCTGTTGCAGACAAAGCTAAGCAGGAAAGACCCTTTGAATCCATAAAATCACTTAAAGCTTGTTAGTAGACCGATTCTAATGGAAGTAATGCCGAATCTTATCAAACGATGGTTAATGGAATGGACATGTGAAAGTTTATCCACTATTAAAATAGTGGAAATAAAACAGATTAGACCAAGAATGGGACATATGGCTTTTCCCTCACTTATGTTTCATAGAGGAATATAATAATGCTTTTTCAAAGCAAGGTCACGAAGAAAAGAATGACAATAATCCTAAATCTGCCTTGACTTTAAGGATTTCTGATTAATTTTATTTGAGGTGAATAATCAATCAATGAAGCAATCAGGTTAGCTAGTTATTTAACTATTTATAAGACCTGAAAAGGTGATCAATTATCTGAATAGTTATGAGGTGGGTCACTTATTTGTCCAATTCGCTAAGAAGCATAAACAATACTCAAATCTCAATCAGTAAATAGAAAAAACAAAAAACTTGGATCAACAAGTGAATACAAACTATCAAGAGCAGATCTTGAATGCGAGGTGACAAAGAAAGTTCAATATGAGAAGGATTGACAAAAGATTTGAAACCAATCACACTACTAAGTATGATGAGTAGAAGCTTTCCCAATTGAAATATGTTCAAAAATATTTTTTTTTGGAATGCCCCACTCAAATGTCCCTTTTGATAGGTTTATCCAGTACAGTTATAATCTTTTCTACTTCAATAATACTCTTTGAAAACTTAAGCATTCCTTTACTTACAACCTAAGGAGTTACAATCACCACACTGTACGTTAAACCTTGCTTCTCTTTCCAATAAATATGCCATCTTATTACTCACTCCTTTGATGGCATGGGCATGACCTCAAAGGGAAAATTACCATAGTTTCTCGCCAACAGATCAAATTCCTGTATAGTAGTGGTAGCGGTGGCCACTGACAACCATCTTTCTCTAGCATTTCTAATTTTTTTCTTCTTTTTTTACCAAACACTACTATCCAGCACAAATTTTAAAATGTGTACAAAGACAATATTTCATTTTTATATGTAAATTGCAAACATTTTAAAATGTGTACAAAGATGATATTCCATTTTTATATGTAAATTGTAAATCTGTTTGCTTGATAGACCATTGTCGAGACAATTTTTTTTTTTTTAAATTCTAAAATTCCAGTCGTGTGTCCAAAAATCAAATTTTAAATATTTTGGCCATCCAAATGTTAATGAATTGCACATTCCCAATTCATCAGTTATGATCATACAATTGGAACCCACGTTTTCAATGTTTTATAATTAGTACTTATATTTAAAGGAGGTTTAAGGATTATGTCAATAGAAAACTATATGTATGCTAATATGTTAGAGAGTATGTGTTTGTGCATGGACATGCTACAAATTCTAGTTGCATGTGGCTGGATTAAACAATTAGTAATAAGTGTTAAATAATGAAATGAAATAAACCTAGACAAATCTATATTTTTCGTTAAAGAAACTAAGTATTATCTGATTATGAAATATTTGCATATAGATTTAAAACATAAAACAATGCAAATAAAACAAGAAAGTTGCCATCAATTTGACAAAAAACACTACAAATAGAAATAGAATGTTGTCATCTAGTTGTCAAATCAATATTTGTTTGGCTTTTATATGATAAATGAGATTTTAGAGGTTTTTACTTGATATTTTGGAGGTTTTTACCATTAAACAGCAGTTGATTTACCATTAAATGACAGTTGAAACTTGTTTTCCAGGGAACTCAATAGTTATTTGTAGACGTTAAACTTATTTGAGACTCAAATCTCATACTATATGTAGCCTATAGACTAATTAATTTTTTATTTTTTTTCAAAAATCATTCATGTTTACAACATTATACAGTAACTAAACGTCATGATTTAAATTGAGGTCCTCACTGACTGTTTAAATCTGAAGGCATCAGACATGTAACCGACTGTAGGATGTGAGGACAGTAGTGAAAGAGTCATGTTGGCAGGGCAGTGGTGTGAGGACCGTAGTGGAAGAGTCGTGTTGGCAGGGTAGTGGAAGAGTGTCATTGGGGTTTTAAAAAGGAAACAATCAACATTGCAAGCATTGTTCATTCGTATTCTGCAATCATGGCAGCTAAACTCTTGCCATGGCTTCTGCTTCCCATTCTTACGTACAATACAGAGAAGAGGAATGCAAATGTTAAGCTAAAAGTAACATCTATTTACTGGAGTTGCAGAAGCCATTCGTATTCATTGTGGGTTGGGATCGATCCATGCTTGTTACCAACTCTATTTTTAGAGTGAGTTGCGCTGCTGTGATATTGTCAAGCAGGGCAGCGGAGTCAAAGCGATCTAAGCTGGGGCTTCTTGAAACTCTGAATACACAGAGGCGCAGATGATAATTCAATGCTGTGCTGCATTCCAGGACGAGAACGAAGATGGTCGAGTGGGTATGTCGCTCTTTAAAGATCTCATCAGTGTGGCCGGTGAAGGCCTCCATGACCATATCAGATCTTTGGAGAGTGCAGTAGCCTCTGTAGCGTTCCTTTTGTGAGACCACTGGGGGCTAGGATTATTTAGGGAGATAACTTTTTTGTCAAAGGAGCCAAAAAGACTGATCAATTTTAGTTTTTACAGTCCATCATTGAATGTTTTAGTACTTCGTGAACTTAAGAAGAGATCCCCAATCCATTTTGTTAATATCCCGCAATCAGTGCGTTTCATGAGAACATATTTCTTTGAGGCATTCTGTGAAACAGTTCACATGCCTTGTCTAAGCTTCCACATTTTGCATATCATCTTGTCAATCAATTCTTGGAGGCATTTTGTCAAATAGTTCACATGCGTTGTGTATGCTTCCACATTTTGCATATCCTTCTGTCAAACAATTCTTGGAGGCATTCTGTCAAACAGTTCACGTGCCTTGTCTATACTTACACATTTTGCATACATATCTACCAGGGCAGTTGCAGCTACATCTGACAATGGATGTTCATACCCTCTTCCAAAGTTTTTTGTGTAACGTGAATTGAGGATTGAAAAAAGATACAGAGTAAAGGCATTCAATTGAGGATCCAAAAAATTAGATAAATTGGCATTCAAGTAAAAAAAAAAAATGTTTCATAATTTCATTTATGGTGCATATTATTATTGTTTTCTTATCAAGAAACAAGGAGTTGGGATTCTAAGTTTTTCCATATACATTTGTTTTGAGTAAGGGTGTTTTAATGTGTATTTTAAATCTTGTTATAAAGAAAGATGAATTAAAACTATCGTTTTAATTGGCAAAAGCTAACTGCTAGACAAAATTCACCTATGTGTATATCATGGCCTATGCGGCCATACCACATGGAGAAAAGAGTCACGACGGAAGAGGTGGGACCCACGGTGACGGAAAAGCTTGCCGGATGGAAGGAAAAACCTGATGGTTGGACGTTTCATCTCCCGTGCCGTTTGTTGTCCCGTCGCCGGGAAATCGTGTCAGCGCCGGCGGTTTTTTCAAAATAATCACTCGGCATGGATGGACAAAAAATCCCAAATGTGGCCAAACGAAACCATTATTAGCAAACAATAAGAAGGGCCGACAAGGTCCCATTTTCGCCATTTTTCGATGGCGACGTTTTGGTGGATAGCAAGGGCAAGAGGAGCAGCCAGAGTAGCACCGGAGTAGCAGCCATGCGGAGCTCCTTTAGGTATGTATATCAACTCTGTGTATGTGCCATCTTGCCATTATGCTATGAACGGTGAAGAAATGAACGGGCCTTCGTTGCTCCATTAAGGGTTTGTTATTTTCAGTTGAGGGTTTTAGTTTTGTGTCTCCTCTCGTCTGTGTTTTTAAAACTATGGGGTTGCCGATTTTTTGTCAAGGGTTTTGAAATTTTTTGTTTGTTTCCTCCGTGTTTGTTGGTTATCGAATGTTGCCCTTTCCGAATGAAAAAAGTGACAACCCATTGTACAAATATGAGTGAAATTACTGAATAATGTTTGTAGAAAACAGAATCACCTCCAATAATCAAATGCTATATTTCGAAAATCATGTAAAACTCACAAAGAGAAAAGAGCCCTTTCCGAATGAAAAAAGTGACAACCCATTGTACAAATATGAGTGAAATTACTGAATAATATCTGTAGAAAGCAGAATCACTTCCAATAATCAAATAGAGAAAAGAGCCATTGTTCGCATAGTTTTTCGGAATGGATAGAAAAGGGCATAAGATGGCATTCGAAATCATAATTGGGGAAAATAGCAAAAAACCCACATCTAATCCCATTTTTCCCACCATTTTATACACTGTTGTTTTGGGAAACACACCGTCTCCTTAAACTCAGACTATTGTAAAACCCATTGTTTGACTACGACATCTCCTCATGTTATGTATGTGTCCACGTATGTTTTTCATGCGGTTTTCAATGTGCATAGGTGAATTTTGTCTAGCATTTTGCCGGCTCCCGCCCATTTGGTGAAAGCTAATTGGGAAATAGTAAAAAAGCCCACTGAAATACTCCACAATGTGTTTCCCAAATTTCAAATTAAAACATCTTGTAAAACCCTCTGCTTGCAACAAAATTACCCCTCACCTCGATGTCGTCTATATTCTGCTCCAAATCCTGCATGTGCACTCCTCGAAGTCGTCCACGTGCTCTAAGGCCTTCACCTTTCCCTTTCAACGTGCACATAGGAAACAAAACAAATAGTATTTTCGCCTTGCTTTCTCCAAACAGAAAAGGTGCACGTCATTCCCTTCCACTTTTCCCGCGCCACACAAAAGAAATAGGAAAAAGCCCACATCCAACCCCATTTTTGCCGCCATTTTATACATTGTTGTTTTGGAAAACACACTGTCTCCTAAAACTCAGACTATTTGTAAAACCCACTGTTTCACTACAACGTCTCCTCATGTTATGTATGTATCCATGTATGTTCATGTGTATGTTTTTCATGCATTTTTTGAATGTGCATAGGTGAGTTTTGTCTAGCAGCTAGCCAGCTCCCGACCATTTGGGGAAAGCTAATTGGGAAATAGCAAAAAACCCACATCCAATCCCATTTTTGTCGCCATTTTATACACTGTTGTTTTGGAAAACACAATGTCTCCTCAAATTTGGACTATTGTAAAACCCACAGATTCACTACGATGTCTCCTCATGTTATGTATGTATCCATGTATGTTCTTATGTATTTTTTTCATGCATTTTTCGATGTACAGAGGTGAATTTTGTCTAGGATTTAGTTGAAATGCAGGTCTGATAATATTTTTTCTGTCGAGGGTATTGAAAAACACACTATCTCCTAAAACTCATAATTGGTAACTAGCAAAAATCCCACATCCAATCCCATTTTTTCTACCATTTTATATACTATTGTTTTGGAAAACACACTGTCTCCTAAAACTCGGACTATTGTAAAACCCACTGTTTCACTACGGTGTCTCCTCATGTTATGTATGTATCCATGTATGTTAATGTGTATGTTTTTCATCCTTTTTTGCAATGTGCATAGGTGAATTTTGTCTAGCAACTAGCGGGCTCCCGACCATTTGGGGAAAGCTAATTGGGAAATAGCAAAAAGCCCACATCCAATCCCATTTTTGCTGCCTGCCATTTTATACACTGTTGTTTTGGAAAACACAATGTTTCCTCAAATTTGGACTATTGTAAAACCCACAGATTCACTACGATGTCTCCTCATGTTATGTATGTACCCATGTATGTTCTTATGTATTTTTTTTATGCGTTTTTCAATGTACAGAGGTGAATTTTGTCTAGGATTTAGTTGAAATGCAAGTCTGATAATGTTTTTTCTGTCGAGGGTTTTGAAAAACACACTGTCTCCTAAAACTCATAATTGGTAACTGAAAAAAAGTCCACATCCAATCCCATTTTTTCTACCATTTTATATACTGTTGTTTTGGAAAACACACTATCTCCTAAAACTCAGACTGTTGTAAAACTCACTGTTTCACTATGACGTATCCTCATGTTATGTATGTATCCATGTATGTTCATGTGTATGTTTTTCATCCTTTTTTTCAATGTGCATAGGTGAATTTTTTCTAGGAATTTGAAATCGGCATATCCTATGTTATATACCTATTTGAATTTATGCCTAAAAGTGGCATATCGTATGTTATATACGTATGTGGATTTTGTGCAGTAGTTAGGTTGCTCCCTCCTTAACTCCTGGAGAAAATTCAGTTATGTATATTGCATAGGATATGGCTCTCATAACGCATGGGGAAAAGAGTCGCAACGGAAGAGGTGGGATTGGCGAGGGAAAAGGTTGTCAGACGGGAAGGAAAGACTTGAGGGTGAGACGTCTCTTCCCTTGTGTCGTTTGCTGTCCCGTCGCCAGGAAATCATGTCACCGCCAACGGGTTTTCAAATTAATTGTTCGGCGTGGATGGACAAAAAGGCCAAAACGTGGCATTCGAAACCATTATTAGCAAATATCTTGTTCAATGACAATAGTTACTGTTATGCACACAATAAGAAGACAATGTATTGAACTTGACCTTCATAATATTTAACAACCCTTACTTTCAGCAAAACACTCTTCTTGGATATCTACCCAACACATTATTCACATAACAGTTGCATCATGGAAAGCACAGTGGGCTGTGGCTCACTTATTATTTTATACAGTCTTTGAGAAATGAATGTTTTGAAGTTCCTGTTGAACTATTTTAACCACCTACTTTGAGCAAAAAAGTCTTTTTCAATATCTGCCCATATGTTTCCAACACAAAATTTACATAACAGTAGCATCATGAAAAGCACAGTGGGTTGTGGCTCACTTCTTATTTTTTCCTGACTGTAACAAAATAATGTTTTCAACTTCCCTTTCTTGTCTTATGGGAGCCGGCTAACTGCTAGTCAAAATTCACCTATGTACATCGAAGAATGCATGAAAAACATACATGGATACCTACTTTGAGCAAAACACTCTTTTTCAATATCTGCCCATATGTTTCCAACACAAAATTCATATAACAGTAGCATCATGGAAAACACAGTGGGTTGTGGCTCACTTCTTATTTTTTTGTCCAGAATGTAACAAAATAATGTTTTCAACTTCCCTTTCTTGTCTTATGAGACCCCTTTCTTTAAAAAAAACAATCTTTCTCACTACCTGTTCATATGTTTCCAACAAAAAAATTACTTAACTGTTGCAGTATGGAAAACACAATGGGTTGTCCCTGACTTTGCAAAAACAGTAAGAAGACAGCAGCTAGTGTTATGCACACAGCAAGAGGACAATGTATTGAATCCGAGCTTCATAATTTTTAACAACCCTTACTTTCAGAAAAACACTCTTGTTCGATCTTTGTCCAACACATTATTCACATAACAGTAGCATCATGGAAAACATAGTGGGTTGTGGCTCACTTCTTATTTTTTAAAATCTCCTTGTTTAAATGTAAATGGAAAGCTTAAGGTCTGAGTGCACATGGAGGAGTTGGAGTAGAATACCGACGAAATGGATGTGAGGGGTAATTTCAAATTCGGGAAACACAATACAAAGTATTTCAGTTTCAAGAATGTCTTCCAAATCACACATTCCATTGCTGTGTTTAAATTTAAGTCGATTGATAATAAGACTACACAAAATTACTCTGAATGGGAAACACAGTGTTGGGTTTCATTTTTTTGAATCTCCTTGTTTTAATGTAGAGGGTTTTACAAGTTCTTTGTCTTTTGAATTTGGGAAACAGAATGTGGAGTATTTCGGTTGCTCCAATGTCTTCAAAATCATGCATTCCATTGTTGTGTTTCAATTTTGCACATTGAAAAAAGAAAATGCAAATAATAATTATGAATGGGAAACGCAGTGTTGGGTTTCAGTTATTTTAATCATCCACTTGATATGTAAAGGGTCGTCTCATGATGGGTTGTTTAGTTCTTAACACCCATGGTTTTGTAAGATGGAATGTTACAAAACAGTATGAAAGTCTTCCAGATAACACCTTCCATTGTTTTGTTTAAGTTTGAAGTATGTAACAAATTGCATGCTTCATAACACATTGCATTTTTTAACCTCCACATCACAATCTACCCTAGCCCTATCTGGTTTTTAGACCAGTATATTTAGGTGTGCACATTCTTTAGTGCATGTCGGAAAATACAATGTGTTTTGAAGCCTGCCTTCACTTCATTTTGTTTTGCAACAATTCATGTTGTAAAACCATTGGTGTTAAGAAAGAAGCAGCCCAAATAGTGTTGTAAAACCCTCTGCAACACTATTGGATAGTACGTGTCACCTGAATTTGATCTGATTTCTCCTCCAACTTGTCCACGTGCACTGAAACGTTCAACTTTCGCTTTCAATGTGCAGAGTGGAAAGAAATAGTATTTTCACCTTTCTTTCTCGAAACAAAAATGGGCCAATACTTACAACTGTTGCCATACCTGAATTCGGTATGGCTGCATATGCTATCATATACACATAGGTGAATTTTGTCTAGCAGTTAGCTTTCGCCTTCAACGTGCAGACAGGAAACAAAAAAAATAGTATTTTCGCCTTGCTTTCTCCAAACAGAAAAGGCCAATGTCATTCCCTTCCACTATTTCCGTGCCACACAAAAGAAACTTTCTGACGAAGCCAGGCCGCCCGCTTTTGGAGCCCGACAATGGGCAGGAAACACACTTGACGATGTCGTTATCTTTTTCCTGACCGTAGCTTGGATGTTTCGTCACCTCCGCTGGTTTCAGGCGTCTGGCGGGCCCCGCACTACGATGGTCTTGTCATGTTATGTATGTATCCATGTGTGTTCATGTCTATGTTTTTCATGTGTTTTTCGATGTACATAGATTTATTTTGTCTAGCAGTTAGCCGGCTCCCACGTTGAAAGGGAAAGCTGAAGATCTGAGAGCATGTGGATGAATTTGAGGAGAATACCAACCAAATTAGTTGAAGTGTGGAGTGCACTTGGAGGATTTGGAGGAGAATACACACAAAATTGAGGTGAGGGGTAAATTTGTTGCAAGCAGAGGGTTTTACAAGTTCTTTGTGTTTGAAATTTGGGAAACAGAATGTGGAGTATTTCAGTTGCTTGAATGTCTTCAAAATCACACATTCCATTGTTGTGTTTCAATTTTGCACCATTGAAAAAAGAAACTGCAAATAATAATTCTGAATGGGAAACACAGTGTTGGGTTTCAATAAAAAAACTGTCCAAAATTATTTTCGATGGAAAACACAGTGGTGGGTTTCATTTTTTTTTATCTCCTTGTTTTAATGTAATTGGTTGTCTCATGGTGGGTTGCTTGCTTCTTAACACCCACGAGTTTTCAACATGGAGTGTTACTTGAATGTCTTCCAAATCACACATTCCATTGTTGTGTTTAAATTTTGCAGCATTGAAAAATAAAAGTGCAGAAAAAAATTGAAAATGGGAAACATAGTGCTAGGTTTCAGTTAATTTAACCATCCACTTGAGATGTAAAGGGTCGTATCAAGCTGGGTTGTTTGGTTCTTAACACCCATGGTTTTTTAAAATGGAATTTTACAAAACAGTATGAAAGTCTTCTAGATCACACCTTCCATTGTTCTGTTTAAGTTTGAAGTATGTAACAAATTGCATGCTTCATAACACATTGCATTTTTCAACCTCCACATCACAACATACCCTAGCCCTTTCTGGTTTTTAGACCAGTATATCTAGGTGTGCACATTCTGTAGTGCATATTGGAAAATACAATGTGTTTTGAAGTCTGCCTTCACTTCATTCTGTTTTGCAACAATTCATGATGGAAAACCATTGGTGTTAAGAAAGAAGCAGCCCAAATAGTGTTGTAAAACCCTCTGCAACACTATTGGATTGTACGTGTCACCTGAATTTGGTCTGATTTCTCCTCCAACTTGTCCACGTGCAGTGAAACGTTCAACTTTCCCTTTGAATGTGTAGAGTGGAAAGAAATAGTATTTTCACCTTTCTTTCTCAAAACAGAAAAGGGCCAATACCTGCAACTGTTGCCAGGAAAACGTGACAATGCTGGCGGGATTTCAAAATAATTTATTGACATGGACAAAAAACCTAAAACGTGGCATTCAAAACCATTATTAGTAAATAATAAAAAGGGTTGATGAGGTTCCATTTTCACCATTTTTGGACGACAACGTTTTGGTGGATAGCGAGGGCAAGAGAAGCGAAAGAGTAGCTACCATACGGAGCTCCTTCAGGTATGTATATCCGCTCTGTGTATGTGCCATCTTTCCATTATGCAATGAACAGTGAAGACAAGAACAACTATTTGTTGCTAGAAAATAGTATTTTCACCTTTCTTTCTTGAAACAAAAAAGTCCCAAGAGCAGGAAACAAATAGTATTTTCATCTTTCTTTCTTGAAAGAAAAAAGGCCCACATCATTCCCTTCCACTTTTGCTGCGCCAGACAAAGAATCTTGTCCACAAAGCTAACCCGCCCACTTTTTTGCCTGGTAACAGGCGGAAAAACCCACCTGACGGCACCGTTAACTCCCACCTGACCATCGCCCGGACATTTTGTTTCGTCTATCGGTTTTGTGCCGATTGCCATTCTGGCTGACCCTGCACTATGATGTATCGTCATGCTATGTATGTTTCCATTTATGTTCTCATGTATGTTTTTCATGTGTTTTTTAACAACTCTTTGCTACAGCCGAAATGTCATTTCGCTTTCTTTATCTAATTGGAACAAATTTTTACAACACTATATGGGTTGCTTGTTTTTGAACACCTTGTATCGACATAGTGCGTTTCCCAATTGTGTAGAGAATGCGGGCATTTATTTGGTCGAATCAAATGAGGAAAATGAAATGCCATTTTGATCTCATGTTACATGAATAGGCGCTTTTTGTTTATGAGTTTGATTTGTCCTGATTGGAACAAATGTATTGCTCTCATTATTTGCACAGTTGGAAAACACACTGCCTCCTCTCTATTGCAAAGGGTTTTACAACACTATTTGGGTTGCTTGTTTTCGTTTCTCCTAAGGAGCCAACTAACTCCTAGACAAAATTCACCTATGTACATCGAAAAACGCATGAAAAACATACATGGATACATACATAACATGAGGAGACGTCATAGTTGGAAAATACACTATGTCCTCTCTGTCACAGAGGGTTTTATAATAGTATTTGGGTTGCTTGTTTGTTAAGGAGCCGGCTAACTCCTAGACATACAATTACGCCTATGTACATCGAAAAATGCATGAAAAACATACATGGATACATACACAACATGACGAGACGTCATAGTTGGAAAACACACTGTCTCCTCTCTGTTGCAGAGGGTTTTACAACACTATTTGGGTTGCTTGTTTCTTAAGGATCTGCCTAAATCCTAGACAAAATTCACCAATGTACATCAAAAAATGCATGAAAAACATACATGGATACATTCATAACATGACGAGACATCATAGTTGGAAAACACATTGTTTCCTCTCTGTTGCAGAGGGTTTTACAACACTATCTGGGTTGCTTGTTTCTTAACACCTTATATGGGGACATTGTATTTTCCAACACTGCAAATAGTCTAAGCATTTATTCGGTCAAATCAGATGATGAAAATGAAATGCCATTTTTATCTCATGTTACATACATAGGTGCTTTTTTTTTATGAGTTAGCTTTCTCCTTATTCCTGATTGGAAGAAATGAATTTATAGAACATAATGTATGTTCATTGCTTCACAGTTCTTGCAGAATGGTAAAATGGCACATATGATTGCTGATATATATACAAGTGTTAGCAATAGGTTAAATTGGAAATTAAATTCCCAATGTACAATTTAATATGTTTGTTTATTGTTTGTGCAAGCTATCATTTTGCACTAAGCAGAACATATAAATTTTATATTGGGGAATTTTGGAAGAAATACAATTATTTCTAGCACCAATTGTCTTTAATTTGCCAATTTAATCTATCACTAACACTTGTCTTTCTTCCAGGTGGTTTAAATAGGCCACGAAAGAAGATTCAACAAAACAAGGGTAGGTGAATTGACAAGGATGCTTCAGGAGATGTGAACCTTCTGCAGTAAATACAAGTGATTCTAGCTTCCATAGCTTGAATCGCAAGTGTAGTGGATAGTTAAATTTCCAAAATTTAATATGCATTTAGAAGTGCCGATTTGTTTGAAATTGTGAAATGTTGGGGTTTTCATTCAGCTGTCATTTTCATGTCATTCTATTGCGTTTTGCGGTAATTTGAAATCTTTCACCAAAAGAGTATATATGTGGTGCATAAGTTTTTTCGTAATAGTTCTTTTTACAATTTCGCTATTTGTATACAATATGTAGTAAGTTATAAATGGTTTATTTTTTAACAACACCTGATGGCAATTTTGTAGAATGCTATTTCTATATTCTATTTCTGCTCTTTTTCAGTATGTTTTGATCTGGCCACCACACTGCAAAAAGATGTGCACATATAACAAGTGACTACTCCAAATAGTTTTATGCACTGTATTAAATAGAACTCGTAAAGCCAATGGGTAGGAATAACTTAATTGATAATTTGGCCTACTCCCATTACTTGGCCCTAAATATTATAGACAAATTGTAAAAGAGCTATTAGAATAACAACATACATGGAAACAAATGAGAGATGTGCTATTTGATAAAATAAAACACCATCTATATGTTTGTATATTTGCATTACAAGACAAAGGTTGGGTATACTGTATAAGTAAAGGCAGGCTTCAAAACACATTGTATTTTTTGACATGCACTATAGAATGTGCACACCTTGATATACTGGTGTAAAAAGTAGTAAGGGCTAGGGAATGTTGTGATGTGGAGGTTGAAAAATGCAATGTGTTATGAAGCATGCAATTTGTTATATACTTGAAACTTAAACACAACAATGGAAGGTGTGATGTAGAAGACTTTCTTACTGTTTTCTAACATTCCATCTTACAAAACCATTGGTCTTTAGAACCAAGGAACCCACCATGAGACGACCCTTTACATCTCAAGTGGATGATTAAAATAACTGAAACCCAGCATTGTGTTTCCCATTTTGAATTTTTTTCTGCACTTTTATTTTTCAATGCTGCAAAATTTAAACACAACAATGAAATGTGTGATTTGGAAGACATTCAAGTAACACTCCATGTTGCAAGACCATGTGTGTTAAGAAGAAAGCAACCCACCATGAGATGACCCTTTACATTTAAACAAGGAGATTGAAATAACTGAAACCCAACATTGTGTTTCCCATTGAGAATAATCTTGTACAGTTTTTTTATTGACACCCAACACTGCGTTTCCCATTCAGAATTATTATTTGCAGTTTCTTTTTTCAAAGGTGCGAAATTGAAACACAACAATGGAATGTGTGATTTTGAAGACATTGGAGCAACCAAAATACTCCACATTCTGTTTCCCAAATTTAAAAGACAAAGAACTTGCAAAACCCTCTACATTAAAACAAGGAGATTGAAAAAAATGAAAACCAGCACCATGTTTCCCATTGAGAAAAACTTTGGACAGTTTTTTTATTGAAACCCAGCACTGCGTTTCTCATTCAGAATTATTATTTGCAGTTTCTTTTTTCAATGGTGCGAAATTGAAACACAACAATGGAATGCGTGATTTTGAAGACATTGGAGCAACCGAAATACTCCACATTCTGTTTCCCAAATTTCAAATTACCCCTCACCTCCATTTCATCGGTATTCTACTCCAACTCCTCCACGTGCATTCAGACCTTAAGCTTTCCATTTACATTTAAACAAGGAGATTTTAAAAAATAAGAAGTGACCCACAACCCACTGTGTTTTCCATGATGCTACTATTATGTGAATAATGTGTTGGGAAGAGATCGAACAAGAGTGTTTTTCTGAAAGTAAGGGTTGTTAAAAATTATGAAGCTCAAATTCAATACATTGTCCTCTTACTGTGTGCATAACACTGGCTGTTGTCTTCTTACTATTTTTGTAAAGTCAGGGACAACCCATTGTGTTTACCATATTGCAACAGTTAAGTAATTTTTTTGTTGGAAACATATGAACAGGTAGTGAGCAAGACTGTTTTTCTTAAAGAAAGGGGTCTCATAAGACAAGAAAGGGAAGTTGAAAACATTATTTTGTTACATTCCGGATTAAAAAATAAGAAGTGAGCCACAACCCATTGTGTTTTCCATGATGCTACTGTTATGTGAATTTTGTGTTGGAAACATATGGGCAGATATTGAAAAAGAGTGTTTTGCTCAAAGTAGGTGTTGTTAAAAGAGTATAACGCGAACTTCAAAACATTCATTTCTTATAGCCTACGTAAAATAATAAGTGAGCCACAGCCCACTGTGTTTTCCATGATGCAACTGTTATGTGAATAATCTGTTGGGTGGAGATCGAACAAGAGTGTTTTGCTGAAAGTAGGGGTTGTTAAAAATTATGAAGCTCGGATTCAATACATTGTCCTCTTACTCTATGCATAACACAGAGCGGATATACATACCCGAAGGAGGTCCGCATGGCTGCTACTCTTGCCCTCGCTATCCACCAAAATGTCACTGTCCAAAAATGGCGAAAATGGGACCTTGTCAGCCCTTTTTATTGTTTGCTAATAATGGTTTCATTTGGCCACGTTTGAGGCTTTTTGTCCATCCACGCTGAGTGATTATTTTGAAAAAACCATCGGCGTTGACATGATTTCTTGGTGATGGGACAGCAAACAGCACGAGAGATGAGATGTCCAGCCATCAGGTCTTTCCTTCCATCCGACAAGCTTTTTCGTAACCACGGGTCCCACCTATTCCGTTGCAGCTCTTTTCTCCATGTGGTATGGCCGCATAGGCCATGATATATACATAGGTGAATTTTTTCCACATGTTAAGAAGGGAGCAAGCTAACTCTTGGACAAAATTCACATATGTATATAACATAGGATATGCCAGTTTCAGGCATAAATTCACATATTTATATAACATAGGATATGTCGGTTCCTCTGCAACAGAGAGGAGACAGTGTGTTTTCCAACTATGACGTCTCGTCATGTTGTGTAGTATCCATGCATGTTTTTAATGTGTTTTTCAATGTACATAGTTGAATTTTGTCTATGAGTTATGCCGGTTTCAAATTCCAAGACAAAATTCACCTATGCACATTGAAAACTGCATGAAAAACATACATAAGAACATACGTGGACACATACATAACATGAGGAGACGTTGTAGTCAAACAGTGGGTTTTACAATAGTCCGAGTTTTAGGAGACGGTGTGTTTCCCAAAACAACAGTGTATAAAATGGTAGGAAAAATGGGATTGGATGTGGGCTTTTTACTATTTTTCCCAATTATGATTTTGAATGCCACGTTATGCCCTTTTCTATCCATTCCGAAAAACTATGCGAACAATGGCTCTTTTCTCTTTACGGGTTTTACATGATTTTTGAAATATAGCATTTGATTATTGGAGGTGATTCTGCTTTCTACAAACATTTTTCAGTAATTTCACTCATATTTGTACAATGGGTTGTCGCTTTTTCATTCGGAAAGGGAAAAATTCAATAACCAACAAACGGAGAGGAAATAAAACAAAAATTTCAAAACCCTCGACATAAAAAAAAAACGCTTCAAACCGGCATATCCTATGTTATATACATATGTGAATTTTGTCCAGGACTTAGTTTGCTCCGATTATATATAACCTAAATGATCCTAAAGCTAAAAAATAGCCATAATTATTTAAGCTTTTGGGTAGCAACGGACAACCCACTAGGTTTTCCATACTGCAACTTTACTTTTTTATTGTGTGCAACTTTTGTTGCAAGCAAGGGCGGTTATAAAATACGAAAGTGACCTTCAATACATTATTTTCTTATGGTGTGCATAACAGTAAGTGTCGTCATTGAACAGTATTTGAAAAGTGAAGGACAACCCATTGTGTTTTCCATCATGCAATATTTTTTGTGCATCCTCTATTTCAAACATATTCCGATATTGAAATGGAATGTTTTGTGCATGTGATGGATTCTTATAAAATATGAATGTGAACTTCAATACAGTGTTTTGTAACAGTCTGCATAACAAAAAGTGTTGTCTTTTAACAGTTTGTGGGTTGCGTGGTTTATAACAGCCTGTGTTTTCCAAACTGAAAATTCAGATAACAGTTTGACTGCCTTGAAAAGCTTTTCTTATTTACACTGTATGAATGTAAAAATGGCACCTCCAAAAATTACAACTATTATTTATGGTATAAATTGCAATTCATTCTCTTTCTCATGATTGACAATAATAATTGGACAAAATAATTGCATGTTGTAAACCAGAGTGGGTTACTTGTATAGCGTTTTACAAAAGTGTGGGTTGTGCGTTTCAATTTATTCTTTTCATTGAAAATAATATATGCTTGATTACTGCAAAATTGTGCAATAAATTTTTGAACTTTAACTGTCGATAACACTTGCAACAATTTTACAGTTTACAGGAAACCAAGGATGCGTGTTGTAAAACATAAACTGGTTCCTGCAGTGAAGAATGCCATTGATGTGGACAACACACCTGAAAGGTTGTGTAGTAGGGCATCTTCTTCGCAGCGGTCCCATTCACGAACGTGCAGGTAAGATCTGGTGATTACAAGATGCAATCCAATGTACAATTTTAATCTCTCATAACTGGTTATGAGGTTGATTGGAAACTAGGAATGTTTTATTCAGGAGGCAGCAACCGTGGTATGGAGGAAGTCCCCTCGGTTTACGAAAACGGTCAACCATAAGGCAACGACATGTTCGGTAATTGATTGTGAACTTCCAATTGCTCTTCCCTTCCTATGCATGAATCAGAATGCTTTTTAATTTCAGTTCAAAAATATCATGTCTCTTACAAATATTCTGATTTTGGCATATATCATTCCTTTGATTTAGGAAAATAATCAGGGAGATGATCTCACTCTTGCCATAGTCCATGACCGGAAGGAAAACTATGCAAAGGGAGACCCTGAGGATGGAGAGGGATCCAACAAAGCACGGGGTGATGTGTTGGGCGGGAAGGTAGATATAATAACCGAATTATTGCATCATTTGGCTGTATATATATGTTGTGCATTCAATTTGATTGAATATCAAATATATTAAGAAATTTTATTTTCCAAACTTGTTGTGCAGGTTCCTACTGAATACAGAAGAGAAATGGTGAATGGCAGATATATATATTATTGTATTGTAGAAGAATGTACCAGAAAGTATTATGATTGGAGAGTGTTCAACATGCATAGGTTTCAGCATCACCACCTTCCTATTCTTGATGCACCAAAGTGTGGCCAAGTTGTGTTGGGGGGGGAACCAAAACAACCCGCTCCTCCCCCTGATAAATTGAAGAGTACCTTCTAAAGAAGGTGGAAAATACAGAGTACCAAATGAATATACAGTAGCGTCTGCAGTAGAAGCGTGTTGTTAGACATATCTGTCAAAAGTTTGGGAAACAAAACTTCCTTCAACTTCCCAAAAAAGGAAAGGATGAGGTGAAGAAGCAAATGGCGTTATACAACACTGACGAGATGGAGCAGAGAAGGCAAAGAATAATACAATTGCAGGAGAGAAAGAGACATGAAGGAATAGTAATGTCAAACTGAATTGTTAAATGTGAATTTTCCTTGCTAAATCATTTATGTTCGGATGCATAGAAGGTTCACTTAATGTTAACTTACATGACATGCCAGGGTGATGCTCGAGAAGTGGTTTCTTCCCGCCAGCACAGCAGGGCTCATTCACTAGAGGAAGTTGTGGCCACGAAAGGCGAAGATGGTGTTGTTCCTCCCACCCCTGCGTATAAGATTTAGAATAAGCATCCTACACAGTTGAAAGTTTGAAGGCACCATCTGAAGAAGAAACGAAAACAAATAGTGATCTCCAAATCTTCTGTTTACTGTAAAGTTTGTTTTTCTTATTTGAATGAATTGGTTGCATGCATCTGAGTTTGGTGCAATGTTTCAATTCCTCCTATTACACATCAATGATGAACAACAAACTGCTGCCCTCAAGCAGGTTTTTGTGATTTTTGATGGTGAACAATTGCCCATGGAAGCAGCAAATGATGTCGTTCCTCCTGACCCACCATCTAACAATGTTGAGAAGAAGAAGAAGAAGAATGAGCATATGCCATCAAACGTGTCAAGGTGCCTTCACATGGAGGAAGTAGAAGAAATGGTGAATTGCAATTATTTTATTTAATGTTTGTTTTGATTATTTCAATGAATTGGTTGCATGCACCTGAATTTTAAATGACCTTCTAATTCCTGCTATTACAAGGCAAGGATAAACAACGAAATGCTGGCCTTGACCTAATTGGCGATGTTGTTGTGATGGAAATGAGAGAGGCTAATATAGATGGACATGCGGATGGGGAGAGCCCTAGCCACATAGTGGGATAGGGTAAAATAGATGGTCATGAGGACGAGGAGAACACTGGGCTGAATGTGGAACTGGGTGATAGAGATCGACATGGGGACGGGGAGAGCACTGGCTTGCAAGTGGGAGAGGGTAATAAGGATGGACGCGGGGAGGAGGAGAGCATTGGACTACAAGGGGGAGATGGCAATAAAGATGGAAATGGGGACGGGGAGAGGTGTGGCGTGCCATCTATATCGGTATGAAACCAAACACACTTCCATGGTCTTTTCTTATTTCTTTAGGAATCTTTTAATGTGCCTTCAATTATGCTTCATGTCAATGACGTTTCCATTGCAGGAAAATCCGGTGGATGAATAGATGATAGAGTTCAATGACATAACTTTTAAGGTCAGTGATCACGTCGACCTTTGGAGGCGGCATAAACGGGTTGCGAAATGCATTCTACAGGTTGTCGCCAGAAACGCTCACACCCACTTCTTGAGGCACCCAGAAAATTGTGCGAGAGTCAACATTGTTGAGGCCATTGATGGTCGATGCCACATGCCTTTTCCCATGCCTGGTGCAGATACCATCGCAGAGTGTGTGGGCGGCTTTGCCATATGGCAGCTTGTGGAGATGAAGCATTATGTTCCAGAGGTACACATAAACGATATGTTATTGTATATATATCATACTGCATATATTGTTTCGATGCGTACGTTAATTCTCATTAATTGTTTTCTATAGGGTGAAGTTGTTAAACCTGACACAGACAAAGCATAGAGTATGAAGAAATATGTTGTGTCACATTCATCATTTGCGAGGGTTCATGGATCTGGAATCACCCCCCCCGAAATACACAAGGACCGTAAGAAGCATGCCATATTTTACGCAGGCCTGAACTCGATTGCAAGGAATAGGCAGCGTAGAAATTGATGAGACAGGCTCCAAATATTGATTTTTCTCCGTGGGTTTAAATATTTCAATATTGAACAATTGTGGTGTAGAGATACACCATTTGCATATGTTTCAACACTATGGTGTTATACATTTGATATGAGACTTTTCATGGGCTTCTTTAATTATTTTATTATTGTACAATTATGCTGAACATATAGGCATATATACTTATTTCATGTCATTGGAACAAATAATCGTTATCCATTTCATATCAGACTTTAAGAAAAATAGTCTTGTTCACTATCTGTTAATATGTTTGGAACACAAATTTTACATGACTCTTGTGTTGTCCCCTCTGGCATGTGTTGGCATTAATGTCAAAGCAATAAGACAATAAGATGTTCTTGATTGGTTTACAAGTCAGTATTGGTTTCGTAATTCAGTTCATGGTCTCTTCATTTGAGTTCTTTGATAATCACTTGACTTGGCATACAAGTGTTTTTCAACTCTAGTACACTGCATATTGTTTCATGTTCACTCATCTTGCATATTGTGATAAGGATCTAAAATTGTGACTATATGCAAATAGAATTATATGAGTTGAAACAGTTATGAAGACAGTTTTGCTCCTCATGTTCATTTATTTATCATATGTCATTCAGTTATAAAGTTGTTGTAAGATTATGTTATCTTGTAAATATTTCAGCTTTTCGGTTTGTATAATGTTCAGTCTCTGCGATCTGGTTATGGTCTTTATGTTCATACATGTTAAAAATCATCAAACATGCTTCATAACTAAATTTCTCTAGAGCTTGCACTTTACATTTGGTTATTAATGCTAAAGTGGTTAGTATGGGAACAATCGATGCCACCATTTATCAATAAATTTGAGATTTAAAAAAAAAAAAACAATCCATGAGGTACGAGATTTGAAACCCATCAACTGTCGGTAATCTAGTTTTGGATTGTGATAATCCATACAAGTGGATAGAATGATATACTAATATTTCAAATGCACCATTTGTAATGCATATTATATATATAACTACCTAAAAAATATTGTTGGGTCTCAATCCTGGAAACATAGAAATAAGGACTATCCATGACTCACTCACAAGATCAAATCATCTTGGAGTATTTTCTCCATACAACCTGAATTGGTTCCTCTATAATAGCTACTATACATAACTATTGGGGGATGGAAAATACACTGTGTTTTCCCATACTTTGCAAATATTCTTCAAAGATGGTAGTTAGTGTTATGCACAAAGTAAGAGGACAATGTATTGAATTTGAGCTTCGTAATTGTTAACAACCCTTACTTTCAACAAAACACTCTTGTTCGATCTCTGCCCAACACATTATTCACATAACAGTAGCATCATGGAAAACACAATGGGTTGTGGCTCACTTCTTTTATTTTGTCCGGAATGTAACAAAATAATGTTTTCAACTTCCCTTTCTTGTCTTATGAGACCCTTTTCTTTAAGAAAAACAGTCTTGCTCACTACCTGTTCATATGTTTCCAACAAAAATAATTACTTAACTGTTGCAGTATGGAAAACACAATGGGTTGTCCCTGACTTTGCAAAAACAGTAGGAAGATAGCACCTGGTGTTATGCACACATTAAGAGGATAGTGTATTGAATCTAAGCTTCATAATTGTTAACAACCCTTACTTTTAGCAAAACACTCTTGTTCGATCTCTGCCCAACACATTATTCACATAATAGTAGCATCATGGAAAACACAGTGGGTTGTGGCTCACTTCTTATTTTTTTGTCCGGAATGTAACAAAATAATGTTTTCAACTTCCCTTTCTTGTCTTATGAGACCCCTTTCTTTAAGAAAAACAGTCTTGCTCACTACTTGTTCATATGTTTCCAACAAAAAAAATTACATAACTGTTGCAGTATGGAAAACACAATGGGTTGTCCCTGACTTTGCAAAAACTATAAGAAGACAGCAGCTAGTGTTATGCACATAGTAAGAGGACAATGTATTGAATCTGAGCTTCATAATTGTTAACAACCCTTACTTTCAGCAAAACACTCTTGTTCGATATCTGCCCAACACATTATTCACATAACAGTAGCATCATGGAAAACACAGTGGGTTGTGGCTCACTTCTTATTTTTTTGTCCGGAATGTAACAAAATAATGTTTTCAACTTCCCTTTCGTGTCTTATGAGACCCCTTTCTTTAAGAAAAATAGTCTTGCTCACTACCTGTTCATATGTTTCCAACAAAAAAAATTACTTAACTGTTGCAGTATGGAAAACACAATGGGTTGTCCCTGACTTTGCAAAAACTGTAAGAGGACAGCAGCTAGTGTTATGCACACAGTAAGAGGACAATGTATTGAATTTGAGCTTCATAATTTTTAAGAACCCTTGGTTTCAACAAAACACTCTTGTTCAATCTCTTCCCAACACATTATTCACATAATAGTAGCATCATGGAAAACACAGTGGGTTGTGCCTCACTTATTTTCTTTTCTGGACTGTAACAAAAATAGTCTTTTCAACTTCAGTTTCTTGTTTTATGACACCCCTTACTTAAAGAAAAAATAGTAAGAAGACATCAGCTAGTGTTATGCACACAGTAGGAAGACAAGAAAAGTTGCAGATTTTGATATTCCATTTCAATATCCTTATACATTTTGATGAGAAGATGCACAAGAAAAGTTGCATAATGGAAAACACAAACTATAACATAATAGTGTATTCAAGTTCACCATCAAATTTTATAATAACAATACGCATAAATTGGTGAAATGTAAAAATATTTCACATCAATATTACACAATGTGAACAAAATTACAATGCACATTTAATATTGCTCACACTAAAGATTGTGTCAACCATTTATGAACAGGTATAATCTCTGTGTTCTCAGCACCTAGAAGCATTTTTCGCACTATGATTGTCAAGGTGGAATTGACAACATACAATGTTGGCACCCCGTAATTCTCATGTAGCAGCCTGAAGGAGGGCCTGACACAGTGGATCTCAAACCTGACAATGTGGTTGAATTTCAACACGGCCAGCAACCATTCCTCCACAAGACCTTTGTGATTACTAATCATGGATTCCCCCTTGAGGAATCTCATAAACCTCATGCTCAGCTGATCCATAAGATTGTGCCTCTGTATGATAACTGTTGGTCTAATGCACACCTTCCATATGCATCCAACTAGGAAAAGGTCTCGAATTTCTCGGTAAACAAACATTGGCCAATCACATAAATTGACAATCTCTATTTGTAGATTGTAATATTGAACATCCATGCCCATATGTGCCCAAACTCAAAAGACGCTATTGAAGAAGTGAGCATAATTATCATATTGCCAATCTGTGCGGTTTGGACCTTTTCTATTAATTATCCTTAACATCTTTTCCTGCAACCTGTATGGGAGGCTGAGTTCCTCGATTCGAGCAAGAATATTGCATGGCAGATATGGGTGGTAGTTCATCAACCAACTAGCCACCCATGCTCGAGAACTGTGAGACATCTTTTATAGGACTCCACCAACAAGTTATAAAATTCCTGAAATGAAAGACAAAACAACTATTTTAGATGGTAGAATTGCATTCTCTAATTAGAAGGAAATTGTCAATGCAATGGAAATAGTGAAAACATAAGCAAGCAAAGTCGACTTATTTAGATAATGTATGCACTAAAGAGATTGTACCTATTGTTTGAACTGAACGAGGCGACGCGTGCAGTATCTCCAAAGGGCATATGGCAACACACGATTCAAACAGTGGGAAGAACAATGCCTGAACAGAAAGAGAACAAAAAATTTAGCACATTCAACAACATTTTCTAATTAGAAACACACGAAACAACTGGTAAAAAATATTGAAAGCGAAAGAAAACTTTTCATAACTAAGTAATTGTCTATCGACGGTGTCTTTTCCAACATGGAAAATAATTTGAGCATTTTATTTCTTGCAATCACATGAGTTGAAGTAATGAATTGTACAAAATATATTTCTATTACGAACAGAAGATGCAAATGATCACAATTGGAGGATGGAAAACACAGTGGGTTTTGCCTGACTTTTTTATTTTCTGCAGACGTTAACATAACAAGGTCTCGAAGTTCACCTTCTTTTCAATCTTAATTAGTCGTGCTTGAAGAATTTTTGAGGCTTAATTATTATGTTTGTAAAATAGGCCTATCTTTGGGTACACGACAATGAAGAAGAGCTTGTTTGAAGTGCTTGTTCCATAAGGTATTTTTTGTTCCACAAATCCATTTGTGCCATTTTTTACATACCAGAAATTGAGATGCTATTGTTTTGAAAAGAATGCTTGAAAACATGAATCTTCCACTGGAAATGCACTCAATTAGCCAAAATCTATAAAGGAACAGGTCTTAAATCATCATCTACTTTTACAAATACAAAGGCTGAAGGCAACACTGATCTACTAAACCCTTACTTTATGCACAAAAAAAGCTCTATCAAACGAGGCTTTAATAGAATACTGTATTCCAAACCTTCCCATGCTCTACCACCATGAAACATGATTAGAAATGCTTGCCCATACTTTAGAAACAAACTTTCAACCCCTTTGAATTCACTTGCCTCAGTTACCAACTTGTACGCATCCTTTTTCATTGGAAATCTTCTTTATTTTATAAAGATCAGCAACCAAACATTGAATGGTTCGCTTCCCCTACATGATTCAACAAATAAACTTCTTAAATTATATAACATCGTACCAAAAATTGGACTTATGTAAGCAAGTTTATTAAATTTGAACCATACCTTCCATTGGGTTTACACCCGCAAAAGATAGTCGACAACGAGGACTCCTTTCCCGAGCTTGGAATGCTGAAGTGAACGAAAAAATCCATAAACAGAATCATAAAGTTCATGGCGTGGTACAAGCACATACTGGAAAAAGGAATCTGCAATACCATTTCCTATTACAATAAAGATATTGAAATGGGTTTTCTCATACTCACCCATATTAGATGTTGTATCCTCTGCCACATCCATAGCAGTTGCACCTGAAGTCTGACATTGCATATTGACATTCAAATTAAAACTATTGTTCACAAACAATGGAAAGGAGTCATCCAAAGGGGTTCGATGATCCAACTGTTGTGTGGAATGCTTTGTACGTCGGGTTGGGCGTCGATGACGATCCCTGGTTGCACTAAACCATGGACACATGCGAACAGTGCTACTTGCAGCTTGATCAGGATCCATAATGAATTCAAACGAAAATGCATTTGATTGTCGTTGGTCCTCTACAAACCTATCCACACATTTTGCATATGACTGCACCTGTTGTAGAGATTGTGGTGTTGTACGCATCACTTTCTTCAAGAGCTCATTAGCGTCATTCCAAAGAGACATCGTCATCACATGTTCATCATATACATGAGTCATAGAAGGAGCTTCCACAGGGGTCAGAACATTAGGTTTGTTTTCTTCTACGGCCCCCTCTGACATTGTCTCATTGAAATCTATGTTTGAATCAATTGGTTGACCTCCCCCGTCTAAATGAGGACCCAAAAGAAATTTGTATTAGGCTGTAGAAAATGCAAAACACATTTGACTCGAATAAAGTAATGCAATTTGAATTGAAATTCACTTACCATGGACCACCCCTTCAACGGTAGATGATCTTTTAATCAAGTGAGCAACCTTGACAACATGTTTGCAAGTGTTCCCCTCCAAAATCCAAGGGCAGTCACAAACAAACAGGTGCTCCCCAAATTTTTGAACAAGGTAGTGCATTGACCTACTTTGACTTTTCACCTAGTACCGTCCAGGATCTGTTTCATCAGGAATACAGTCATCATCTGAAATTGCCTCGGCCCGCTCCACACTAGATCGCATATTTAAATATTTTTTGTTCGTTAGAAAACCATAATGCTGCAACTTTTCCTTTTGCCTATAGAATGGTTCCATTTTATACACAAGTGTGTAATACAAATAGTCCATTCTCCTATTGCATTTTTTTGAACGATCGCACAAGTACCGAGTTTTTAGTATGCAATGGTATGACTCAATGGCTGCATTCATATCCTGGTTGGCATGTGGGAATAGTCTACAATTTTTTGCCCATATGGCTACAAACAAAAACATCCAATAGTCAAGTAAGACACAACGTATTAGACATGACATCAAATAATTTGAATGGTGTGAATCATGTGAGGTGACAAAAATTGTCAACTGACCAATTTGACCTTCTCCTTCGCACCAAGTCTTCTTGAAGTACTCTAAGAATCAGGCTTGATCATTGAACTCCTCAAAGAAAGAGCTCAATAGCTAAGTGATGCAATCTTCGGTGTCAACGATTGCCATCATGATCATGCCAAGACTACGAAAGACGTCCATTGCCCTTTCCTTGGATGCATACTTGTATACATTCTTTATCCAAGCCCTTTTGACATGCCAAAGGCATAAAAGCACACGACATTGAAAGATAGCCCTAATAGACAATACAAATGATATTGTTTACTGCTCGAATGCATGGGAAAGTGGCATTGAAAATGAATATAAAATGAGAAAGGTACACAAATGAAGAAAGAGATGCACATACTGTATGGCTTGGATCTCTGCAGTCGCATCATCGGTCAAAAATGAATTGATTCTCCAGTCAGGCCTGGCTCTTCTTCCATGTTCGAGCAATACGCGTAGCCACGCATAGATGTCCTCAATCTTGTTTCGTGAGGAGACTACCCACGCAACCGGCACACCACTCTATTGCTCGTCGAAAATGAGGAGAGTATACAATGGGTACTGTAGAGAGAACAACTCGGCATGAGCATTATGAAGTTTACAGCCAATAAGATCATTGAATAAACGATGAACTATTTGTCAATGTTTGTAAGGCCTCACCTCATATTTGTTAGTTGCAAATGTGGAATCCATCGAGATGATTGAATTGTGCGAGTAGCTAACCATCCTATCCAACATCCATGGAGTCTGAACCTTGATAACAAAAGGCATATTGTTCCCATCAGGCCGTTGAAAGTAGAAGAAGTTTTCAAAGTCTTCTCCACTCCACAATAGGATACTTGTGGAATCAACTTTGTGTTTTTGTGCGTGAGTACAATGCACCTTTCGCCATGCATTCATTACATCCTTTCTTGTAAGGAATTGATCTCTCTTGGACATCATGCCACATAACATAGGATCGCTGATGTGTCTATCCATTATTGCATTGACACCGACATCCATGAGAAAAAAGGCTTTCAATATAGCTTTTGCACTCTGTGGATAGATTAGCAGAAAACATAGAACACTTCTCTCCACTTGTGTCATGAATGCCATGGAAAAATTCACCGTTTTTATCTACGTGGAACATTTCTTTGTAGATAATATAGGCAACATCGGGTTTTCCTTCCATAACCTTTACCATGAAGTGGTATTGACAACCTCGCTTTTGTATAAACATTTTATGTGATTTCTTCTTTGGTGGAGGCTGCTTTCTATTGTCTGTAGGACTGTATTGACACCAGTAGCTACAAGAAAGGCATCATCTCATCATGTTCAACCAAGAGAGTAAAATCATTCTACCATAGAAATGAATGTCGATATATACAAACCTCTTATACAAAATTGTTTTATTATAAGTTTTGTCGTAGACGACACAGGAGGTCGTAGGTTCTCTTATTTTCTTGTCCAAAAATTTTGTTTCTACACCTTCAATGTACATTTCACCATGAATGAACTAATCAAGTCTTGTAAGAGGAATTGTTGCAACAAGGTCAGGGACCTTATCCTTCTTCACGAAAATAGTAGCCCATTCCAAATCGGAAGACAAAAAAGGAGAGACTCCATTTTGTACATCTTTCACCTCCAATTCGTCTAGCTTCTTCCATTTCAAACCTCTCCCCATTCTATGAAATCACAAAATTGGATGAACACTTAAAATTAGTGTGGATTGTGTGAAGAAGAAGGAAAAAATTATTCATTAAAACATAGATAAAATGTGCTTGCATTGCTCTCACCCACGTAAAACCAATAGGACATTCTAGCTTCAACTAAGGAAAATTAAAGGTGATAGATTCAATCGAGCTACGCATAAAATATAACACAAACGCATGTTGGAAATCAGACAGTCGAACAACCCAAACACTGTGTTCTTTGAATAATAATTGTTTTCTACACTTTTCTTTCAATCATGCGAAATTCAAACACAATATTGGAATCTGCGATTTTGAATAAATTTATATGGTTTTCTAACATTCCATGTTTCAAACCAGGAGGTGTTAAGAAGAAAGAAATCCACCATGAGACAACCCTTCACATTTAAACATGGACATTCAAATAACTTAAACCCAACACTCTGTTTTCGAAATCATATTTTTTGTTTCCAATTGATTTTGTCAATCATGCGAAAGTTAAACACAACAATGGAATGTGTGATTTGGAAGACAGACATACTGTATTGTAACATTTCATATTGCAAAACCCTGGGTTTTAAGAAACAAGCAACCCACCATGACACAACCCCCTACATTTAAACAAAGAGATTCAAATAACTGGAACCCAACACTGTGTTTCCCATTCAGATTTATTTTGTGGAGTTTTCTTATCAATCGACTGAAATTTATACACAACAATGGAATGTGTGATTTGGAAGATAGTCATACTGTATTGTAACATTCCATATTGAGACAAAGAAAGATAAAAACAACAAACTAATTTGACGAGATGATTTCTTTTAGAAATCACAAATTCAGCAAATATAACATCAACACTATTGGACTCAACAAATATCATATTGAAGAATGATCGTAGAAGCACAAAGACATTTGTGATCAAGAAAATATTTAGAAACTAAAGGATCCAATCTTATTTGCTTTTTTCTCAATACAAAATATGGGTTCAAAGGCTCCATGGCTGCATAACAGACACTGTTTCCATTACACCCTACAAAATCGGTGACTTCATAATTACAAAATTTACATGCATGTAAATTAAAGATTAAGTTTTAGTTGATAGAAAAGAAGTTCACTAAACATCCGGAGGAAGCGGACCCTGTAGAATCTCCGCAGCATTTCATCAAGAAAATTATTAAATTTCGCTTCCTCTTCCTCTTTATCTAGGACATAGATCACCCTCCAATATTCAGCATCACTGGAATTTTCCTTCCATGCAAGCGAACGTAGCTCAAAAACAATGTCGAGTTGTTCCTCCTCGAGCCCAATTAGATTAGGTTGAATGATTGGTACTGTCTCATTTTCGTGTTCCGCAACTTCACCAGGAAGCACCATGTCGAACAAAAACCTGGGATAAAAAATTTGCCACCTTAACAAAAACATGGGTGTTAAGAAACAAGCAACCGACCATAACAAAACCCTTACCATTTCAAGTGGATGATTAAAATAACTGAAACCCAGCACTGTGTTTCCCATTCAGAATTATTATTTGTAGTTTCTTTTTTCAATGGTGCGAAATTGAAACACAACAATGGAATGTGTGATTTTGAAGACATTGGAGCAACCGAAACACTCCAGATTTTGTTTCCCAAATTTAAAAGACAAAGAACTTGTAAAACCCTCTACATTAAAACAAGAAGATTGAAAAAAATGAAACCCAACACTATGTTTCCCATTGAGAATAATTTTGTACAGTTTTTTTATTGAAACCCAGCACTGCGTTTCCCATTCAGAATTATTATTTGCGGTTTTTTTTTTCAATGGTGTGAAATTGAAACACAACAATGGAATGTGTGATTTTGAAAACATTGGAGCAACCAAAATACTCCACATTCTGTTTCCCAAATTTAAAAGACCAAGAACTTGTAAAACCCTCTACATTAAAACAAGGAGATTAAAAAAAATGAAACCCAGCACTGTGTTTCCCATTGAGATTAATTTTGGATAGTTTTTTTTTGAGACCCAGCACTGTGTTTCCCATTCAGAATTATTATTTGCAGTTTCTTATTTCAAAGGTGCGAAATTGAAACCAAACAATGGAATGTGTGATTTTGAAAACATTGGAGCAACCGAAATACTCCACATTTTGTTTCCCAAATTTAAAAGACAAAGAACTTGTAAAACCCTCTACATTAAAACAAGGAGATTGAAAAAAAATGAAAGCCAGCACCGTGTTTCCCATTGAGAATAATTTTGGACAGCTTTTTTATTGAAACCCAGCACTGTGTTTCCCATTCAAAATTATTATTTACAGTTTCTTTTTTCAATGGTGCGAAATTGAAACACAACAATGGAATGCGTGATTTTGAAGACATTGGAGCAACCGAAATACTCCACATTTTGTTTCCCAAATTTAAAAGACAAAGAACTTGTAAAACCCTCTACATTGCAACAAGGAGATTCAAAAAAATGAAACCAAGCACGGTGTTTCCCATCGAGAATAATTTTGGACAGTTTTTTTATTGAAACCCAACACTGCGTTTCCCATTCAGAATTATTATTTGAAGTTTCTTTTTCAAAGGTGCAAAATTGAAACACAACAATGGAATGTGTGATTTTGAAGACATTGGAGCAACCGAAATACTCCACATTCTGTTTCCAAAATTTAAAAGACAAAGAACTTGTAAAACCCTCTACATTAAAACAAGGAGATTGAAAAAAATGAAACCCAGCACTGTGTTTCCCATTGAGAATAATTTTGGACAATTTTTTTTATTGAAACCCAGCAGTGCGTTTCCCATTCATAATTATTATTTGAAGTTTCTTTTTTCAAAGGTGCAAAATTGAAACACAACAATGGAATGTGTGATTTTGAAGACATTGGAGCAACCGAAATACTCCACATTTTGTTTCCCAAATTTAAAATACAAAGAACTTGTAAAACCCTCTACATTAAAACAAGGAGATTGAAAAAAATGAAACCCAACACTGTGTTTCCCATTAACAATAATTTTGGATAGTTTTTTTATTGAAACCCAGCACTGCGTTTCCCATTCAGAATTATTATTTGCAGTTTCTTTTTTCAAAGGTGCAAAATTGAAACACAACAATGGAATGTGTGATTTTGAAGACATTGGAGCAACTGAAATACTCCACATTTTGTTTCTCAAATTTAAAAGCCAAAGAACTTGTAAAACCCTCTGCATTAAAACAAGGAGATTAAAAAAAATGAAACCCAGCACTGTGTTTCCCATTGAGATTAATTTTGGATAGTTTTTTTATTGAGACCCAGCACTGCGTTTCCCATTCAGAATTATTATTTGCAATTTCTTATTTCAAAGGTGCAAAATTGAAACACAACAATGGAATGTGTGATTTTGAAGACATTGGAGCAACCGAAATACTCCACATTCTGTTTCCCAAATTTAAAAGACAAAGAACTTGTAAAACCCTCTACATTAAAACAAGGAGATTGAAAAATATGAAACCCAGCACTGTGTTTCCCATCGAGAATAATTTTGGACAGTTTTTTTATTGAAACCCAGCACTACGTTTTCCATTTAGAATTAGTATTTGAAGTTTCTTTTTTCAAAGGTGAAAAATTGAAACACAACAATGGAATGTGTGATTTTGAAGACATTGGAGCAACTGGAATACTCCACATTCTGTTTCCCAAATTTAAAAGACAAAGATCTTGTAAAACCCTCTACATTAAAACAAGGAGATTGAAAAAAATGAAACCCAGCACTGTGTTTCCCATTGACAATAATTCTTTACAATTTTTTTATTGAAACCTAGCACTGTGTTTCCTATTCAAAATTATTTTTTGCAGTTTCTTTTTTGAATGGTGTGAAATTGAAACACAACAATGGAATGTGTGATTTTGAAGACATTCGAGCAACCGAAATACTCCACATTCTGTTTCCAAAATTTAAAAGACAAAGAACTTGTAAAACCCTCTACATTAAAACAAGGAGATTGAAAAAAATGAAACCCAGCACTGTGTTTCCCATTGAGAATAACT